>PVJX010010136.1:0-58207 GCA_004027295.1 Dolichotis patagonum
AAAGCCTAGCAAAGAGTCTAGGATGTTGAGAGAACTTCAAATTAAATTCCTTGATTAGTTAATGTTTCAGCTCTCAAGTCTCCATACTTTTTCAAAGCATTTCCCAGTTACTCTTTTTTAAAAAATTTTATTTAAAAACAAAACAAACAAAATAGGAAAAGAGGTAGCAACAATACAAGATTCCAAGGGGGAAAAAAAGAAAAGAACCAAAAATACTGAGAAGTCATTACTTGATAACTTATATACTGTCATCTTGGAAGTAGTTGTTCAAGTTACAAACTTAAAACATACAAAGTATGCCTTCAAGCAATGAGACTGTCAACAGTTCTGCTCCATGATATAACACAAATACAGTAATATAGTCATTGATGTTACACACTTAAACATACATGCAATTATATCCTTTAGAGCACTTTCTTTTCCTCTCTTATTTACAGTAGCCATTACATATTTTGGGTTTTATTACTCCTACAGTTATTATTATTTTTTACACTAGTGACAATGCAATATTTATAAATATGGTTCTTATTTATTTCACCAATGAGGATAGTTTCAAGTTGTCTCCAATTACCTATGAAGGCTTCAAGGTCATCCTTCTTAATAGCTGAGTAATACTCCATTGTATAAAACTACCACATCTTTTTCATCCACTCTGGGGTTGATGGTCATCTTGTTTGCAAGATTTAGCTATTGTAAATTGTGCTGCTATGAACATGGGTGCACATATATCACTGTGATATGAACTTTTCAGTTCTTCTGGGAAAATACCCAGGAAGGGAATAGCTGTGTTGAATGGAGCTTCCACTCCTAATCTTCTGAGAATTCTCCATACGGATTTCCATAGTGGTTGCACCAGTCTACACTCCCACCAAAAGCGGAGCAATGTTCCTTTTTCCCCACAACCTCACCAACATTTGTTATCAGTTGATTTCTTGATGGCAGCTATTCTTTCAGGGGTGAGATGAAATCTCAGTTGCTTTAATTGGCATTTCTCAGATGACCAGTGATGGTGAACATTTCTTCATGTATTTATTTGCCATTTGTGTATCTTTATCTGAGAAATGATTGCTCATCTCAGATGCCCATTTTTGGAGAGGGTCTTTGAATTTGGGTGGCTTGATGTTTTTCAATTCTTTATATGTTCTTGATATAAATCCTTTTCTGAGGGGTTGCTGGCTAAAATACTTTCCCATTCTGTGGGTTTTCTTTTCACTCTGTTGGTGATCTCCTATGAAGAGCAGAAAGTTTTCAATCATATGCAATCCCAGTTGTTTATTCTCTGAAGCATTTCCCATGCAGTTTGCATTTTGTTCATGAATTCTCTGCCTACCCCTATGTCTCCAAGACTTCTACCTACCCTATCTTCCAGTTGATTTAGTGTTTCTGTTTTAATGTTTAGGTCTTTGATCCATTTAGACTTTAGTTTTGTGCACGGTGATAAGCATGGATCTAGTTTCAGCCTTCTGCATGTGGAGAGCCAGTTCTTCCAACACCATTTATTAAAGAGGATATCCTTCTTCCAGTGAACATGTTTAGCCCCTTTGTCAAATATTAGGTGACTGAGTGTCTTTGCACTTATACTTGCATCTTCTAATCTGTTCCATTGGTCCTCAGGTCTATTTCTTGCCAGTACCTTGCTGATTTTATCACTGTGGCTTTGTAGTACAGTTTCAAGCCAGGAATTGAGATGCCTCCTGCCTTGTCTTTATTGCCCAGAATTGCCTTTGCTATTCTAGGTTTCTTGTTTCCAAATGAATTTTAGGAGTGTTTTCTCTAGGTCTGTGAGGTATGTTGATGGTATTTTGATTGGGATTGCATTAAATCTGTATAACAGTTTTGGGCATATGGCCATTTTCACAATGTTGGTTCTTCCTAGCCAAGAGCAAGGAATACCCTTCCATTTTCTAATATCCTCCTCAATCTCCTTTTTTAGCATAGTATAATTTTCTGCATGTAGGTCTTTTACATTCTTAGTTAGGTTGATTCCTAAGTACTTCATTTTTTTAGATGTTATTGTGAAGGGTGATATTTCCATAAATTCTCTCTCAGTGAGGTTCTTGTGTGTGTACAGGAATGCTATTGATTTTAGAGCATTGACTTTGTATCCAGCTACACTGCTCAGTTTGTTTATTACCTCTAGCAGTTTTTTAATTGAGTTTTTTGGGTCTTCTATAAAGAGTATCATGTCATCTGCAAACAGTGATAATTTAACTTCTTCCTTTCCTATCTTTATTCATTTTATTTCTTTCTCTTGTCTGATTGCCTTGGCTAATGTTTCCAGAACTATATTGAAAAGGAGTGGTGATAGTGGACATCCTTGTCTTGTTCCTGATTTTGAAGTGAAAGCTTTTAGCTTTTGTCAATTTAGTATAATATTGGCTGTTGGTTTGTCATAGATGGCCTTTATAACCTTGAGGTAGACACTGTGTATTCCGAGTTTCTGAAGGGTTTTTATTATAAACATGTGTTGGGCCTTAATGAAAGCTTTTTCTGCATCTGTTGAGATGACCATGTGGTTTCCATTTTTGGCTCTCTTGATATAGTGTATCACATTTATTGATTTGCGTATGTTAAGCCATCCCTGCATTCTTGGAATGAACCCCACTTGGTCATGATGTATAATCTTCCTGATGATTTGTTGCATTCTATTTTCCAGTATTTCATTGAGAATCTTTGCATCTATGTTCATTAGTGAGATTGGCCTATAGTTCTCCTTTTTGGTTGGGTCTTTCTCTGATTTTGGTATGAGAATTATGCTTGCCTCCAGAAATGATTTAAGGAAGATGGCTTTATTTTCAATTTCATTGAAGAGTTTAAGGAGTATTGGCATCCAGTCTTCTGTAAATTTCTCATAGAATTTAGCTGTGAATCCTCAGGACCTTGGATTTTCTTTGTTTTTAAGTTTTTTATTACATTTTCAGTTTCAATAGCTGATATTGGGTCATTCAAAATTGCTATATATTCTTGGTTGAGCTTTGGTATTCATGTTTCTAGAAATCTCTCCATTTCCTCTGTGTTTGCCTCTCTATGCACGTAGAGATTCTTAAAGTAGGTGTTCATGATCTTTTGATTTTCCATGGGATCTGTAGTAATTTCCCCCTTCTCAGTCCTTATTGCATGAATTTGGGTTTTTTGTTTCTTTTTCTTTATAAGGGTAGCTAGAGATTTGTCAATTTTGTTTATTCTCTCAAAAAACCAGCTTTTTTTTGCATTTTATTTTAAAGAGAATAAGACCAAAGAGGTCAGTACAGAGCACATCAGAAGCGGACAACAAAGGCAACACAATCCTTAACATTAAGACAAATGACATTAACAATAGCTATCATAATATTTCTTTCTCTGCTATAGTTGAGCATAGTTTCAAATACAATAATATCAAACATAACAAAAAAGTATAAAACCATTCAAAGAGTGAAAGAATTACAGGGCATTCTGAACCAAATAACAGAATGATCAAAGGGTATTATAATATCTCATTTTCAATAAAAAATTTTGTTTATACTTTCACACATATTCAAATCCCAATAAGACACAATGTGATAGATAGAAGCAATGGAAATAGAAGAATAGATGCTTGGTAGGACTTCTATGAAGGACAGTATTAAATCAGCAATAGCTGTCATAATATTTTGTTCTCTTCAAAACAGCTGTTCATAGAATCATGTATAATAAAGTCAAACAAAACAGAATAAAACCATTCCAACTGATGAATGAAAACATTGAAAGGCTTCAAAGCTATGAGATGGAGACTCATGATTACCACAATACCTTATATACTCTTACCAACTCTCATACTAGAGAGACTATACAGTATTTACACATGTGAGTTTGGTTTATTTTGCTTATGAGTATGGTCTCAAGTCATGTCCATTTTTTTATAAATATCTTAATGTGATCATTCTTATTAGCTGAGTAGTACTCCATTGTATAGAAATACCACAACTTTTTTATCCATTCCTCAGTTGATGGGCACTTAGATTGTTTCCAAGATCTGGCTATTACAAATTGTGCTGCTATAAACATGAGTGCACATATATCACTGTGGTAGGATGTTTTCAGATCTTCTGGGAATATGCCTAGAAGTAGAATAGCTGGGTCAAATGGGATCCAGACCTAGCTATTTGAGGAATCTCCAGACTGACCTCCACAGTGGTTGCACAAGTCTACACTCCCACCAACAGTGCAGAAGAGTTCCTTTTTACCCTCAGCCTCTCCAACACTTGTTGTTGGTAGTGTTTTCTATCTTGGCCATTCTTTCTGGATTGAGATGGAATCTCAGTGTGGTTTTAATTTGCATTTCTCTCATGACTAATGATGATGAACATTATCTCGTGTACTTATTTGCCATTCATATTTCTTCATCTGAGAACTGTGTATTCATTTCAGATGCCCATTTTTGGATTGGGTCTTTGAATTTCGAGGGTCTGATTTTTTTTTAATTCTTTATAAGTTCTAGACAGAAATCCTTTGTCTGAGGGACTTTCCATTAAGATTTTTTTCCCAATTTGTGGGTTTTCTTTTCACTCTGTTGGAAATCTCTTTTGAAGTGCAGAAACTCTTTAATAAGATATGGTCCCAGTTATTGATTTGGGGAAGTATTTCCTGTGTAGCTTGATTCTTGTTAATGAATTCTCTTCCTACCCCTATATCTTTGAGATTTTTACCCACTTTGTCATCCAGCAGATTTAGTGTTTCAGTTTCTATTTAGATCTTTGATACATTTAGATTTTAGTTTAGTGTATGGTGATAGGCATGGGTCTAGTTTTAGTCTTCTGCATATGGATAGCCAGTTTTTCCAGCTCCATTTGTTAAAGAGACTGTCATTCTTCCAGAGAGCATGTTTGGCCCCTGTATCAAAGATAAGGTGATTGAGTGAGTTTGTGTTTGTGGTTGTATCTTCCAATCTCTTCCACTAATCTTTTTATTCCAGTACCATGTTGATTTTATTACTGTAGCTTTGCCTTCTGCCTTGCCTTTGTTGCTTAGAATTGCTTTTGCTATTCTAGGTCTCTTCTGGTTCCAGATGAATTTTAGGAGTGATTTTTCTAGATCTATGAGGTATGTTAGTGGTATTTTGATTGAGATTGCATTGAATCTGTATAGTAATTTTGGGAGAATGGCCATTTTTACAATGTTTGTTCTTCCTATCCATGAACAGGGGATGTCTTTCCATTTTCTGAGGTACTCTTTGATTTCCTTTTTCAGGATATTATAATTTTCACTGTATAGCTCTTTTACTTCTTTTGTGAGATTAATTCCTAAGTATTTCATTTTTTTTGGATGCTAGTGTAAAGGGTGTGGCTTCTCTTATTGCTCTCTCAGTACTTTTGTTGTTAGTGTATAGAAATGCTGTCGATTTTTGAGTATTGACTTTGTATCCAGCTATCTTGCCAAATTTATTTATTATATCTAGGAGTCTTTCAATAGCGTTTTGGGGGTATTCTATGTAAAATATCATGTCATGTGCAAATAATGATAATTTAACTTCCTCTTTTCCTATCTTTGCTCCTTTTATTTCTCTTTCCTGTCTTATTGCTCTGGCTAGTATTTCCAGTACTATGTTGAATAGGAGTTGAGACAGGGGAAATCCTTGTCTTGTGCCTGACTTTAATGTAAAGGCTTTCAGTTTTTGACCATTTAATATGATGCTGGATGTTGGTTTGTCATAGATGGCCTTTATCATATTGAGGTAAAGGCCTTCTATTCCGATTCTCTGTAAGGTTCTTATTATGAATGAGTGTTGGACCTTATCAAAAGCTTTTTGTGCATCTATAGAGATGATCATGTGTTTCTTACTTTTGGCTGTATTGATATGGTGAATTATATTTATTTATTTGTGTATGTTGAACCATCCCTGCATTCCTGGGATGAATCCATCTTGGTCAGGGTGAATAATCTTCTTGATGATTTGCTGCATCCTGTTTGCCAGTATTTTATTGAGAATTTTTGCATTTGTGTTCATTAGAGAGATTGGCCTATAGTTCTCTTTTTTAGTTGGATCTTCCTCTGGTTTTGGTACTAGAGTAATATTTCCTTCCAGGAATGACTTAGGAAGAATTGCTTCCCTTTCTATTTCATTGAAAGGTTTGAGGAGTGTCGGAATTAAGTCTTCTTTGTATTTCTTGTAGAACTTGGCAGTGAATCCATCTGGGCCTGGGCTCTTCTTTGTTGGCAAGGACTTAATTACACTTTCGATTTCAGTAATAGAAATTGGGTTGTTCAGCATTTTTACATCTTCCTGATTCACCTTCAGTAGTTCATATATATCTAGGAATCTGTCTATTTCTTCTGTGTTATTGAACCTTTGAGAGTAGAGGTTTTTAAAATAGGTGTTGACGATCTTCTGCATTTCTGCTGAGTCTGTAGTAATTTCACCTTTTTCATTCCTTATTGCATGAATTTGAGTTTCTTCTTTCATTTTTTAAATAAGGTTGGCCAGGGGCTTATCAATTTTATTTATTCTTTCAAAGAACCAACTCTTTGATTCATTGATCTTTTGTACTGTTTTCTTAGTCTCTATTGCATTAATTTCTGCTCTGATCTTTATAATTTCCTCCCTTCTTTTGGCTTTGGGCTTGGCTTGCTCTTCTTTTTCTAGATATTTGAGTTGTAGCCTCAGGTTGTTTATTTGTGTTTGTTCTGTCTTCCTGATGTGGAAACTCAATGCAATAAATTTTTCTCTTAGGACTGCTTTCATTGCATCCCACAAATTTCAGTAAGTAGTGTTTGTATTTTCATTTGCTTGTTTAATTTCTTCTTTAATTTCCTCTGTGACCCACTGGTTGCTCAAGAGTGTATTACTCATTTTCCATGTGTTTGTGAGGTTTTTTGCAGTTGCTTTCATTGTTAATTTCTAGTTTCATGACAATGTGATCCAATAACATGCATGGGATAATTTCAATTCTTTTGCATTTACTTAAATATGTTCTGTAGGCTAGTATATGGTCTATTTTAGAGAATGTCCCATGTACTGGTGAGAAGAAGGTGTATTCTGATGTTGTTGGATGGGACACTCTGTATACATCTATCAAGTCCATTTGTTCACAGGTGTGATTCAGTTCTGTTATGTCTTTGCTGATTTTCTGTCTGTTGATCTGTCCCTTTGCTGTCAGTGGTGTGTTAAAGTCTTCTGTTATAATTGGTTATTGCTTATTTGATTTTTCATTTCTGTTAGTGTTTGCTTTATATAGATGGGTGCTCTGGAATTTGGTGCATATATATTTAAGATTGTTATCTCTACCTCTTGAAGTTTTCCCCTAACTGGTATGTAGTGACCTTCTTTATCTCTTTGGATCATTCTTGGATTGAAATTCACATTGTCTGCAAAGAGGATAGCTACTCCTGCTCTTTTTTGGTTTCCTGTTGTGAGAAGTATTGTTTTCCATCCTTTGACTTTCAGTCTATGAATGTCCTTTTTGGTTAGATGGGTTTCTTGTAGACAGCATATGGTTAAATGTTGTTTCTTGATCCATTTTGCCAGTCTGTTTCTTTGATTGGTGAGTTGAGGCCATTTACATTAATGGTTGTAACTGTTATATATTGATTTATTATTGACATATTATCTCTCTGCTGTTGTATCATTAGCTTTCCATTCTATTTAATTGTCTGCCTTGCTTGGTGGTTTTATCCCATGTGTATGTAGAATGTCTTTCAGTATTCTTTGTAGGGTTGGTTTGGTTTTCATGAAGTTCTTTAGCTGTTCTTTGTCATGTAAGTATCTTATTTCTCCATCCATTTTGAAGGACAGTTCTGCAGGGTACGTAAGTCTGGGTTGGAAGTGGTTTTCCTTTAGGAAAACCTGAAAAACTTCACTCCATGCTCTTCTTGACTTCATTGTTTGTGTTGGGAAGTCTGCTGTGATTCTGATAGGTTTTCCTTTATAGGTGATCTGTCTTTTCTCTCTAACAGCTTTTAGTATTATATTCTTATGGTGGGTTTCTGGGATGGTGATTATTATGTGTCTGGGTGTAGTTTCATTTTGGTTATGGCTGTTTGGAGTTCTATATGCTTCACTTATCCAGGTGTCTGTTTCTCTTCTCATGTTTGGGAAGTTTTCATCTATTACTTCTGTAAATATCCTCTTGATATCATTTGGGCTGTCCCCTTCTTTTTCATTTATTCCCATTAATCTTATGTTATGTTTCTTTGCATCATCTTGCAGCTGTTGAATTGTTATTTCCTGATTCTTTGTTATTTTTAAAAGATCTTTCCTTTCCTATTCACTGGCTGCAATCTTATCTTCGAGATCTGAAATTCTATCTTCACTTTTGTTGAGGCAGTTTTGACAGCTTTCAATAGCATTTTTTATTTCCTGTATATCTCTTTGAATCTGCTTTATGTATTCTGTTTGTTTCTTATAGTGTTAATTCAGGGATTCTATCTGTTTGCTTTGTTCCTCTAATATTTTAGCTGTTTTTCACTAGATGTGTTCACTACTTCTTTCACTATTTTTATCATTTCTTCTTTTACCTGGGCAAGTACTTCTGATTTGAATTTCTCCATAGTTTCCCTTAGTTGCATCTTTATTTCATTAGATATCATTTCAACCATTTCAGGTGTATGGCTTCTTTTTTCTTCTATGTCATGACTCCTAAGTTTTCTCGGGGTGGGCTGGAGTATTGAGCCTGTGTTTTGGTCTTTCCTTTTGTGATTTTTCTACATTTCCTTGCTTTTAGTGGTGTTCCAAAGCTTCCTCTGGATGTGAGGTGAGTTACCTCCTGCACCCTCAGTTCCTGGAGCAGCGCTGGCTTGCCCACAGGCTCTTGACTCCCTAAATTAAAAGGTGCAAGCTGGGCCTCATGAACTGGGCCCGGTAATCTCAGGCCACAGTCCTGTGTCCAAGGGGGTAGGTATGATCTCAACTGCCAAGAGTGTTAGTTTCAAGCTTTCGCTAGGCCAGCCCACACAGGACCATCAGAACCCCAGCTTGGCCTCTGCCTCACGAACTGAGAGAAGGCCACTGAGCATGTTGCACTAAGGTGGTGGAGCTTCTGGGTCTCAGTCCAGTATACCCAGTAGCTAGCCAGAAGCTCAATTGCCCAGAGCCTAGGTCCACAAGCCTGCCTTGGGGAGGCAGGACTGACCTCACAGGGTCCTAACTCCCATCTGCATGCTCCCTAAATTGTAAGGTGGATGCTGGGCCTGGGGAACTGGAGCCCCTGGAAACTCGGGCCACAGTCCTTTGTCCTAGGGAGCGGGAATGATCTCCCGGGTGATTAGTCCCCCAGCTCCACCTCTGCCACCCGAACTGAGAGAAGGGCGCTTGGCATGCTGTACTAAGGTGGCGGAGCTTCTGGGACTCAGTCCAGTGTACTGGTAGCTAGCCAGAAACTCAATTGCCTGGAGCCCAGGTCGCCAACTCTCCACAGGCCCACCTTGGGGTGGCAGGACTCCAAAAAACCAACTTTTTGATTGATTAATTCTTGGTATTTTGTTTTAGTTTTGATTGCATTGATTTCTGCTCTAATCTTTACTATTTCTTCTCTTCTATGAGCTTTGGGTTTAACTTGCTCTTCTTTTTCTAGTAACTTCAGATGGAGCATTAGGTTGTTTATTTGTGCTCATTCCATTTTCTTGATATGACTATTTATTGCTATATATTTCCCTCTTAAGACTGCTTTCATTGCATCCCACAGATGCAAAAGGTTGTTTCCGCATTTTCACTAAATTGTAGATATTGCTTTATTTCTTCCTTAATTTCATCTCTAGCCCACTGTTTGTTCAAAAGGTTGTTGTTTAATCTCCATGTATGCATGCATGTTTTGCAATTTCTTTTGCCATTAATTTCCAATTTCAGTGCACTATGGTCATATAGTATGCATGGGATAATTTTAACACCCTTGCATTTACTTAAGAACATTTTATGGGATAATATATGGTCTATTTTGGAGAATGTGCCATGTGCAGCTGAGAAGAATGTGTATTCTGTTGTAGTTGTGTGGAGCACTCTGTAAACATGTACTAAGTCCAGTTGCTCACAGGTATGATTCAGTTCTATTACTTCTTTGCTGACTTTTTGTCTAGTTGATCTATCTCTTTGTGACAATGGGCTGTTAAGGATCCCTGTAATAATTTTGTGCTTATGTATTTGATTTTTCATATCCTTTAGTATCTGTGTTATATAGTTGGGTGCTCCTGTGTTTGGTGCATATATATTTATAATTGTTAGTTCTTCCTCTTGAATTTTCCCACTTACAAGTATATAGTGACCTTCTTTGTCTCTTTTAATCATTTTAGGTTTGAAGTTCACATTGTCTGCAAATAGAATAGTTACCCCTGCTTTTTTCTGGCTTCCTGTTGCATAGAATACTGTTTTCCATCCTTTGACTTTTAGTCTATGAGTTTCCTTTTGGGTCAGATGTGTTTCTTGTATACAGCACATTGTGGGATCATGTTTCTCGATCCATTCTGCCAACCTATTTCTTTTGATAGTTGAATTGAGGCTATTTACATTTATGGATATTACTGATATATACTGGCTCAAGTTTGTCATGTTATCTTCCAATAGTTTGCTTCCTGCTTTCCCCCCTTATTTAATTTCTTGTCCTACCTGGTGTTTTCTTTCTGCTGCTCTGGGGGTTATGGTCATTTTTATCTCTGTCTAGTATGCCTTTCAACACTCTTTCTAGGGTTGGTTTGTTGAATGTAAATTTCTTCAATTGTTCTTTGTTGTGGAAGTATCTTATTTCTCCATTAAATTTGAATGAAAGTTTTGCTGGGTACATCAGTCTATGTTGGAAGTTGTTTTCTTTCAGGGCTTGAAATATCTCATTCCAATCACGTCTTGACTTGAGGGTTTATGCTGAAAAGTCTGCTGTGATTATAATGGGCTTTCCTTGATAGGTGACTTGTGTTTTTTTTCTTTAACAGCATTTAGTATTCTGTTTTTATGTTGTATGTCTGAGATCTTAACTATTGTGTGTCTGGGTGTAGATGTATGTTGGTTGTGACTGTTTGGTGTTCTGTATGCCTCACTTATCTGCTTATATCATATTTTTCCCCATGTTTAGAAAGTTTTCTCCTATTATTTCTGTGAATATTTTACATATGTCATTTGTATTGACCCCAGCATCTTCACTAATGCCTATTAATCTTATATTGTTGCTCTTGGCATCATCTTGAAGCTTCTGGATTGTCATTTCATGCTGCTTTGTTATTTTTAAAAGTTCTATCCTTTCATGATCACTAACTGCAATCCTGTCCTCAAGGTACGAGGTCCTATCCTCAGCTTGATTTAAACAGTTTTGCATGCTTTGGATCAAATTTCTTGCTTCTTGGATGTCTCTTTGAGTTTGTTTCATGAATTCTGCTTGTTTTCTACACTGTTCATTCAAGATTTCAATCAGTTTCCCATGTGCATGTACTTTTTCTCTATTTCTTCTTTAGCTGTGCTCAGCAGCTCCTTTACTAAGGTTGTTACTTCTATCCTTACCTGGTAGAGTACTTCTAATTTGATTTCCTCTATGGCCTTGCAGAGTTGTTTTTTAATTTCATTTGCTATATTTTCAGAGATTCCTGGTGTGTTACTTTTGGGAGCCTCTATTTCAGTGTCTCCTCTATTTGTACCTGTTGCACTGGATGTTTGAGGTTGCATTCTGCCTTTTCTTTTTGCCATTTTCCTCTTTTGAGTTAGTGTTTTGTTCTTCAGACCCATTAGTGTGAACTATTGGTAGTGTGTATCTTGGTGTTCTACTGTAGGTTTGATGTTTGTCCAGTTGCTGGGTCCCACAATGAATAGGTGGGCCAGTCACCTGGCTCCCTGCTGCAGGGCCTGTTGGGTGAATCCTATATTCTTCCTGGGCTGGCAAGCTTAGTAATATTACTGCAGGTCAGCTTTTAGTTCCTGCTAGTACTTTATCTTGTGTTATTCCAGGTCTTCAAATCTTCCTGTCTATAGAATTTGCATTGGCTGAGGTCCTACTGTGTCCCTCTTGTGTGCCTGTGTGTCTCATAAGCTCTTTTGATTTTCTTCAAGTTGGGGGAGTCCTTTTTGACAGATTCCTCACTCTACCTGATGTTTTCTGTGTGTAGGAAGGGGTCACCCTCACTCTTGTTAGACTTACCAAGGTCTTACAGTTAGTTGGAGGGAGCTTTACTACTGGCCCTATTTAGCTACTGTACACATCTATTTTAGGGGCATATTCACCACACTGACTGGAGCCAGATCTTGTTATGGTGAGACAATCACTTAATCTCCCTTCAAGGTAGCACGGATAGTGCGCTGTAGACCAATGTTCCTCTGGGCACAGAGTTCCAAGTTTTCCCAGTGCATACTTGGATTCCGCCACTGCCTCTGCCTGAGTGCCCACAGTCAGGGTCCAGGGTGGGTTCCCAGTGAGCCAGCTGCCTGGGGTTCATGGAGTGGTCTGGCTAGGCCCGCCAGATCCCTCTGGCATGCCTTGTGGTGTTTTCAGGTGCGGGGTGATGGTCTTACTGCCTGGATGCCAAGTTTGGCATAGTCCCGTGTGCATTGGAGATCCGCCCACCACTGGAGCTTGTGCAGCCAACCCAATTACTCTTTTATGTGATCTGATCTGGAACATTCAAGTAAAAGAAAGCAGACTAATACTTCTAGGTCACGATCTCTTGATTCATTAGATGCAAATATTTAGTTTTATTATACACCAAACTGTATTGTACCTGGATGTTTACTTGTATGCCAAAAGGAAGTACACGCTTGCACTTTGTTTCCCCTATATCTGGAATCATAGCTGAAACAGAGTGGCATAAGTGTGGCTCTATGTGTGTAATATGGTAAAAATTGAGCCACGGTTACTCAATACAATTGTTTGATAATAAATACTTAGGAAGTTTTATTCAACATTGATTTATACCTTAAATATTTTAGTGACTATTACTGAAAAGTAGAAAACTACAGTACACAGGAAATATATTAAGTGGTAAACCCTAGGTCAAACCAGTTTCAGTGGGGTGGGTATTACACTACAGCTTTGCAGAGAAAATTGTATAATGTTCAGAGAATAGGCTCTAGAGCCAGCCCACTTTGTTTTGAAAGCCACTAATTCTTTATAGATAAGTAATCTTTGGCTTGTTTTCCTCCCTTTATCTACCATCTATTTTTCTCATGTGGAAAATATGTATGGTAATAGTTTTCTTCAGAAAAGATGAGATAGTGTTCAATTAGAGCATCCTAGTATATAACACATTTTTTAAAAAGCAAGAAATTACAATTAACTGTGGGTTATAAAAGGAATCTTTGGAATTTGCGCCAGATAATTGTAAAAATAACTCCCCATGATCCTAAATTCTTATATAATTTATATTATTTCCTTTAAAGGTTCAGCAAGGGAAGTGACCAACATAGTGAAGACACAATCTACAGAACTGGAGAAAATGTTTTCAGCTACTCTTCTGTTACAAAATAAACATAGAATATAAAAAGAACTAAAAAAAATTGCCTCCCAAAACAAATAAATGGAATAGGTACTTCACAGAAGTATAAAGGGCCAATAAGTATGAGTGTGAAAAAATATTCATCATTTTTAGTCTTTAGGAAAATGCAAATCAAAACTACTAGAACTTGGATGTTCCATTTTTTCCTAGCCAGAATGGCTATCATCAAGAACAAAAAAAATCAATGAACGCTGGTGAGAATGTGGAGGGAAATGGAACTGCTCTGTATTGTTGGTGGGAATGTAAATCTGTACAACTGCTATGGAAATCAATATGGAGATTCTTCAAAAAACTAAATAGAAAAACCATTTGATACAGCAATAGCACTCTTCACTATATATCAAGGCACCATACTATAACGGCACGTGCATATTAATGTTTATAGCAGTATGATTCACAATAGCTAAGCCACAGAAACTGTGTAGATGCTCATTCTAGAAAATATGATATATACCCAGATGAAATAATATTCTGCAAAAAAGAACACTGAAATAATGTCACTTGAAGGGGAAAAAATGGAACTAAAGACCATAAAGGTAAGTGAAATAAGCCAAACCCAGACAGCTACACATCACACATTATTTTATATGGGGAAGCTGAAATATAAATAAATATGTGAATAAAATAAAGGAGTGATTATAGGAAACTAGAAAGCAGACTCTTGGGGGATAGGATCTATTATAAATTTCAAACACTCCCTTTTTATTATCTACAATTAGTTTTAATTTTTTTAAAAAATATTATACTATCTCAGGGGGAGAAGGGAGGAAAAGAATGGCACAAAGAGATTGAACGTGACTAAGATATGTTGTATATATGTACTATTTCACCAAAACAGACATCAGTATTCTGTATCACAAAGCATGCTGTAATAAAAAGTTATAGGTGCAGGTATGAAATATCATTTCCTTTGTGATCATGCTGTGGTGAAAGGGATTTTTGCATTGTTGATTAAAGTTTCTTATCACTTGAGTTTGAATTAGTTAAGAAAAAGAATATCTGGTAGAGTCAATTGCTCAGTGTAGTGAACAGGCTCATTAAAAGTGCACCATTGTAAAAGCAGACGTAGAGGGATGGCTAGCATGAGAAGATTTGACTGACCATTGGTGATCCAAAGGTAGTGGAGGCCGCAGGTGGGAAGCCTCCTGAAGCTGAGACAGCTGTTCCTGACAGTGATCAAGGAAGCAGGAACTGTATTCACAAAATCCTATGAAAGTGAACTTCACCAACTTCATGAAAGGTGTGTATGGAGATAGCAGCATATCGAAGGCTGGATGGTTACGTGATAGTGAAGATGGAGGGGGTTGGTTAAAGTTAAGCGGGAAGAATCAACTTTTTGAGATTTGTTGTGCAGCAAAATATTTATAGTTAATAACATATAAGGTATCTTGAAATACACAGAATGAGTATGGGTTGACACCAAAAAATACTAAATTTATGAGGTTATGTCTTTGTTAGTTGGCTAGCGTTAACCATTCTACAATGTGCCCATACTTCCAAACATTATTTGTTTCCTGATAAAACTAATGTTATCTTTTAATTTAAAAATATGAAAAGACAGATGGGGGAGCTGTTAGGATTTATGCAAGACCACAGCAACACCGCAGCCATTCTGTAATTTCCATCTAATTTACATATGCTTCTGACATATTCACAATCTATTAACAGTGGCTTTTTATGAAGGGATGATTTTAAGAAGATTTTGATGAGGCAGTGATCAGTTTCCAGGGTCTCCCTATGCAGTTCAGGCTGCTCCTGAGTTCACTTTGTAGCCCAGGCTGGTCTTAATCTTGCAATGATCCTCCTGCCTCAGCCTCCTGAGTGCTGGGATTACAGGTGTGCACCATCACATCCAGCTAAGTCTTGTTTTTTAAAAATAAAGAGTAATCTTTATAATTGTAGTCTTCATATTGAATATACACTTATTGATCAATAATCTTTCCATACATAATTATATGCATCCATTTATATAATGAAATCTTTTTATTATTTTAGAATTTTGTTAATATCCAAAGCCTCCCTGTAGCTCTTTTGTTTGCTTTTCCTGGTATAAGAAGATCTGTTCTGCCATATATTATAGACAATTCTAATCAAGGCCTCACTGTGTACAATAAGTATTCAGAAAAAGTCTCACCTGATGATGCCAAGGTTATTTTGACTTCTCCAAACTGTGGCGTTTTCATTACGCCCCAGTTTGTTTACTTTGCCTTACACATTTCCAGTATCAATTAATGTGATGATGGCTCCATTCTTTAAATTCTTCCTTTATAAATAATTGAATGAAAGGGTAAAAGCCTTAAAGTAGTTTTGAAACATTTGTGCTTTGACAGCACAATTGACTTGTAGTCTCATTTTTTGTTCCTTTTAACCATTGAATTCCAGAGAGATAAATATTTGGACTCCAATTTATAGTTGCTTGATTGACAACTGAAAAATTTCTCTTTATCAAAGAATGCCTCATTAGATTTCAATAGAATTAAGCTGAATGCATAAACTTCCTTTTTAATATTTCAGGAGGATTTCAGAAAAGGAAATGCTTTTAAATTAAAATCTGGTGTGATATTATATCATGACATTATCAGGTGAAAGTTTTCACTTCTTTGTAATGAGTATTAGGCTCTGCAATACATCTTGCATATTTGAAAGTAAACAATGATGTTTCAAAACCAAGCTGTCTTAGAATCTTTGCAATTATACAATTATACCTTTTAGATAATATAACATTTGAGTTTATAGAGAATGTGTTCACTATCTTGCAGTAGTTACTATAGTACTAGCAAACATCCTGACTCCCTGTTCAGGGGTAGCAATTGGTCCCCACCCCCACCCCCCCCGCACAGATCTGAAGATGCTTGCTTGCCTTTTGCTACCATTTCCTTGCAATATCAGGACTGGATTTGCACCTGGGCTTCTTGACTGCAGGTTTGCAATCTGCAACTAGGATGTTAACATGGCTCTTGCAGTAACAATTTTTAAGACAAACAAGTTCTCCAAGTGTAAAAGAGGGGAATGAACAACTACTGGCCTTCAGAACATTTTCAAGGCAGGCTTAGCCTAATGTTTCTCTTAGGCAGCCCCCAAAATTTTGTACATAATGTGAAACTGCCTTTGAAGTACTGAGGGATTCTGAAATTGAAAGTGGTGTGACATTTCAAAATGCAAGCACCATGTACTGTTACAGGCAGCTGAGCCAGTTAGAAATATTATAGGCAGTCAGACAGGGCTAGGCACAGAGGACCAGATGTCTGCTGGTCTTGGTGGAGACACACACCTCTTGTGGCATGCCAGATCTCAAGACAAAGAATCAAACATGCATCTACATCCTGGGGATTGATATTCTAATTAGTTCCCTCTCCCCTGGAGCCACTATCCCATCTCTCTAGGGTAAAGGCCACAACTCCAAGAATGCCCTCTTTCTACATGACTTGCTTTCCCATTTGGCCCTAATCTAATCAATTTTACCTGAACTACTAATTTTATTGGCTAACTATAGTTATGTCCCACCTTATGCCCATCTGCTTTGTGAGTTCCCAGTCTTCCCCCACCTTGAACCCAAGGTTTTACTCTATAAAAGTCCTTAGAAAGACAGAGTCTGGGACAACCCACTGGGGACCCCCTTCTGTTTCTCTCCAGATGAAGCTTTCTCTCAGTGAACATATTCTACTCTTCACCTCTGTTGTTCCTAAAAGTCATTCTTCGGTTTTTAGAAAACATGAACTTGCAGACATAGCAGGTCAGTAGTTTCATTCTCCTATATCATTACACATTAGTTATTATTCACTTTTTTCCTCTACTTCATTTTGCTCTGCTGAAAAGTGTTTGGATAACTAACCACTTCTTTGCATTTACCTGCAGTTTGATATGTCACTCCAAGCTCCCTCCCCTTCTTTTATCTGTCAAGGTAAAGCTCTTTACTTTCAACACATACTCTGCAATTATAAACGGCAAATACTTTCTTTTTTTTTTAAGCAAAAGAGACATAGGAAGATTTTTTTCAGTTCTGGACACTAGAGAGGAAAAGGTTTTCTGTTTTGCTGAGTAGTAGCTTTAGAAGCATGTTTAAATGCATTTCTGAGAAGAAACTGAACTGCTAGTGAATACGTAAATAAGGGTGGATGGTTATATGTAAAAGAAACCTGAAGGTAACCAAACTTCAGCAAAATGATTCAGAATGAAGAAATATTTTTCATCTTAGACTATATTACTCCTATTCTTGTTTAAGGTTAGCAACCAGGACCACATATCTTATATCATTTAGGAATACACTTTCAGAAGCTAAGCCTTAAAACAGTTTAAAATATCATTTGAATTCCTGCAAAAGTTTAATTTAATTTGTGAAATTTATATTAGTCTTATTAAAATGAGGACCCAGCCTTACCTGGGTCCTGTACTCTTAAGCTGCTGTTCAGCTTCAGGCAGCCAACCTGGTTCTCCGCTAAAGATGCAATGGGGGCAGACACTGCTACCAGTGTCCATGCTGTTGGCAGCATGCAGGTCTCTCAAAGCTGTTAGATTGGGGTCTGTTTTTTCCTAACAATTTATTCTCTGTTATTTGTCTTATTAGCTTCTCCCACATGTCCCTTTCCTGAATAAAGTTAAATATATATTGGCTAATTAGATGTTTATAAGTTTTGTAATTACAATTTTAATTTTCATGTCTGTTTCCATAGCTGTCTCTTAGATACACACACACACACACATGCACGCACACACATGTTTTGTCTTTTCACCCTGCATGCCTTCTCTAAGTTTTTCACAAGTCAAAATATTTCACTGTGGGTTTGAAAGTGTTTTCCATCTAACAGGCTGGTAACTATTGGGGCATATCACATGACCCTTTGCTGTCTGACTCCATCTTGCCATTAGTAAGTACACAGAATATAAAAAGAATGAAGCGACAACTGTGACCAGGAGGCAAATTCATTGAAGGTCAGGCAGGAAAAAGGAGAACTACTCACCCTATACTTCCCCTAGGGATGAATAACACTTAATTGATATTCTAAATAGGCCTCCATCAACTTGGGGTAGAGGATCAACCCTGCTTAATCCACCCTTCCAGGAAAAGTCCTTGTTTGCCCAGGTATGCTTGCTAGTGACTTGTTTCCCCATTTGATTTTACTGATGTCACCCAGGTGACTGTACTTGTTGTATACTTATTGGTTGACCATAGTTTTGTCCCACCTCCCACTCATCCTAAGATTTTCCATTGGATCAATATTATCTAAATGAATAGACATGTAATCTTATTGATTGATTATAGTTTTGTTGCATCTTAGACCCAACTCACTTCATGGCTTTGCTCAATAACATGCCCTTGAGAAGTGGGATTGATGGGCAACCCACATTCTGGGCCCTCTTCTGTCCCTTTCAGACAAGCTTTCTTTCTCACCATAAATTTTTCCTCCTCTTAAAAATAATTGGGAATTTATGGAAATTTATTTAAACTGCTATCTTAGGGTGTGGCATATTAGTTTTAAATCATAACATGCTAGATCATAGGACCTGTGTATATGATACTTTGCTATCATTTTTATTTCATTTTATAATAATGTTCACTGCAGATGCAATGTAAGTGCTGGTTTTCATGCTCGAGACTTGCTCACTGAGCACGAAAGTCTGTGACTTGTTTTGCCAATTAGGAAAGATTTTTTTTAAAGTTTTTTTTACACTAACTGGAGTCTTGCAATTCCATAGTACATTATCACAGTAAAAAAATTATATAAACCACAAAGTCTTACACATGCCTAAATGTTGCTAAGTATTGCAGATAAATTAGCCCTCAAGTTAATTGGTGTTAGTTTGTGTCAGCTATTAGGCCTTTCTTTGAAAAGCACTTTCTTTTTGTTTTCCAATTTATATTGTCTTATAAAGACAGTTTTTTCTTTTACTACTGAATAAAGTTTAGGTTTGATGGTGAATAAAACAAAATCTTTAAGAAATGATGATAGCACACACTTGTAATCCCAGGACACCAGGAGCCTGAGCAACGAGGATTACAAACTAGAGCCAAGTCTGGGAAACTTTGCAAAACACTGCCTCAAAATAAAACTAAAGAAAGTACTGGGGATACAGCTCAATATGAAGGCTTCAGATTCAATCCCCAGTATGGCACAAAGAGGGATAGACGGATGGAAGGAGGAAGGGAGGGAAGGAAGGAGTGATGAAAAGAATTGCACCTACTAAATGTGTAGAAACATCAGGAAGCCTTACTTAATTAATGATCCATTTTGATCTTCTTCAATACATCAAAAATAATTTTTCCAAAATGGGTTACTTTATTTTTTACCATGTCAACAACACCCAAATGTGACCCAATATACTGTGGAATCTAGATGATACCAAAATTTAGAAGTGAGAGTCTTCAATCAGCCATTTAAATATTAACATGAGATGGAACATCTGGATTCTTGGAAGCTACCATATGACTGGGAGAAATTTTCAGGCTTGATACATATGTCTTGTTTTGATCATATACTGATCAACTAGTTCTAAACCTATAGATTTGTTTCTTATAACTTAAGGGAGAATTAATGAATTGAATAAGAAAAATCAAACATGTTCTTTCTTCAACCCATTATTAAATTGATCAATGTGAGAGATTTTGAAATTTAACAATATGCAATTTTTACTATAGTGAATGAGTATAATTTGGCATAAAAGTGTTTGTGTAGCTTTCATCTGATTCCCTGGTCACACAATTTCTCTACATTCTTCAAATCATTATGCACTTTCTGTAATTTATTAACCAAGCCCTTCTATGCACAGAAGTACATCTGGGTCAAGGCCATATCTCTTAGGAGCTTTCTCTGAGAGCAAAGACAGTGAGAAAAACAAAACTCTCTCTCTCTCTCTCTCTCTCTCTCTATATATATATATATATATATATATATATATATATATATAGTTTTCTAGTTTCTAGTTTCAAGGGCAACAGAAAAGACATGGATTGCCTAAAAGCATCTATGACTTATTATAGTTGAGAGCCAGAACTTTGTCCAGTCAGTCTTATTTCAGTGCTGAAATGTGTTAGTTTGTGCAGTTTCAAAAACATAATTCATTACTTTTCTTATGCTGCAGAAAAAGAAAA
The DNA here is from genome assembly GCA_004027295.1 of Dolichotis patagonum. Classification (NCBI taxonomy): domain Eukaryota; kingdom Metazoa; phylum Chordata; class Mammalia; order Rodentia; family Caviidae; genus Dolichotis; species Dolichotis patagonum. Next base: position 20,501 of record PVJX010010136.1, read on the forward strand.
AGGGTCAATAGATCATCACACTAAGAGCCTGAACTACTAAATATAGTGAGGGAGCCTTTATTTGTTGTTAAGAGTCAGAATAGAAAAAAAAAATGGTCAAAGTACTACTTTGCAGCCTGATTCCCCTAAGTACATGTAAACATTGGGAGTGAGAAGTGAATTTAAATCTAGTTTCAAATTTCTGCATCTTTCTTTAAGACAGAGAAACAATATGATGGTGGCAATTTTCCTCAGATCCATAAAACCTCAATTTTTTCATAAGGTGTTCTTAATCTATATAAAATAATGTCTACAAAGTACATTAAAGCATAAATTCTAAGAACAATGAATTGAAAGAAATTTAAGTCTACATTTTCTTTTAGTTTATCTTTATGGTAAATGGTATAACATGACGTATTTCAATTAGAAGTTATCCAAGATATCAAGAAAATGTTACAATTTCTGTTTTGCTGCCATGCTGAGATTTCTAATATAGAGTTGCAAATGAACTACATTCTTATATGTTGCTTATATTATTATTATTATTATTATTATTATTATTATTATTATATTTTTAAGGTAGTGAAATACAGCAGAACAAGACAGAACAAAGCCAGTTGAGACAATATAGTGAAATTGGTATAGAACTTCAGAGCAGGACACCGGGATAACAGCCATAGGTATCATAGTATATCTTATTATCTTCATAGTAGTTGTCCATTCAAACAGGTATAGCATCCAGGAGGAAGGAAAATGGCAATTATCCAGCTGTAAATGGTCCAAGGGTGTGACTTTTCACTGCAGATTGGCCTTAAAGACACTGTGCTAGCATCAAACCCATGGTGACCCTTCTGTCTCAGCCTCCCCAATGTCATCTTACAGGCTGGAACATCACACCCAACTAAAAGGGTCCTATTACATAGTTCAGGCTTATCTTAATCTCATCAGGTAAGCCCTGCTGGACTGGAACTCACAGGATCCTCCTGCTTCAGCCTCCTCAACGCTGATTTTACAGACTTGAACATACATGCACAGCTAAAAGTTCTCACTACATAGTTCAGGCTTGCCTTAATCTCACTAAGTAGCCCATGCTGGCCTGGAACTCACAGGGATCTTCCTGCCTCAATCTCCTCAATGCCGGTCTCACAGGCTTGAACATGCATGCCTAGCTAAAAGATCATGTATTCATTGAACCCATTGCCTCATGTGTGCTAGTCAAGTACTCTACCACTGAACTATATACTTAGCCTTCTTGTTTTGAGGGAGCCAAGAGCCTGCAGGGGAGTTGGGACTGCATGAGGTGAGTCCTGGTGCCCCAGGGAGAGTTGGAGACTTGTGCCCCCAGTGATTGAGTTTCTAGGGAGCTACTGGGGACACTGGACTGGGCCCAGGAGGTTCCAGGGCCTCAGACCACCATGCCCAGTGGCCTTCTTACAGTTCAGGAGGTGGAGACCATGCATAAGGACTCTTGGCCCACTCAGGTTGGCCTGGGGAGAGCTTAAGACCAGCACTCCCAGAGTTAAGTTCATATCCACCCCCCTAGGACAACAGATTTGCTCCAGAGGTTCCACTGGCCCCAGTTCATCATGTCCATCTTCTGCCTCTCAATTTAGGGAGCCAAGAATGTGTGGGGCAGCTGGGACTGCTCCAGGAGCTGAGAGTGCAGGAGGTGATTAGCCACACAACCAGAGGAAGCTTTGGAACACTGCTCAAAGCAGGAAATAAAGAAAAATGACAAAAGGAAAGAACAAAAGGCAGGCTCAAATCTCCAGCCCACCCCAAGAAAGCCTAAGAGCCATGTACATAGAAGAAAATAGAAGCCATACACCTGAAATGACTGAAATGATATCAACTGAATTAAAGAAGCAACTAGGGGAAGCTATGGAGAAATACAGATCAAAAATAATTGCTCAGGTAAAAGAAGAAATGTTAAAAGTAGTCAAAGAAATAGTGAGCACATCTATTGAAGACACAGATAAAAAATTAGAGGAAAAAGCACACAGATAGAATCCATGAATGAACACTATAAGAAACAAACAGAATACATAAAGCAGATTCAAAGAGATATACAGGAAATCAAAAATGCTATTGAAAGCTGTCAAAACTGCCTCAACGAAAATGAAAATAGTATTTCAGACCTCGAAAATCAAAGCTAGTGAATGGGAAAAGAAAGATCTTTTAAAAATAACAAAGAATCAGGAAATAACAATTCAACAGCTGCAAGATGATGCAAAGAAAAATAATATAAGATTAATAGGGATAAATGAAAAAGAAGGGGACAGCCAAAATGATATCAAGAGGATATTTACAGAAGTAATAGATGGAAACTTCCCAAACATGAGATGGAAACTGACATTTGGATTAGTGAAGCATATAGGACTCCAAATAGCCACAATCAAAAGAAAACTACACCCAGACAGGTAATAATCACCATCTCAGAAACTCACAATAAGAACAGAATATTAAAGCTGTTAGAGAAAAGGCAAATCACCTATAAAGGAAAACCTATCAGTATCACAGCAGACTTCTCAACACAAAGAAGTCAAGAAGAGCATGGAGTGAAGTTTTTGAGATCCTAAAGGAAAACCACTCCCAACCCAAACTGATGTACCCTGCAAAACTGTCCTTCAAAATGGATGGAGAAATAAGATACTTACATGACAAAGAACAGCTAAAGAACTTCATGAACACCAAACAAACCCTACAAAGAGTATTGAAAGACATTCTAGATACACATAGGATAAAACCACCAAGCAAGGCAGACAATTAAACAGAATGGAAAGCTAAAGATACAACAGCAGAAAGATAACATGTCAACAATAAACCAATATATAACAGTTACAACCATTAATGTAAATGACCTCAACTCACCAATCAAAAGAAACAGACTGGCAGAATGGATCAAGAAACAACATCCAACCATATAAAGTCTACAAGAAACCCATCTAACCCAAAGGGAAACCCATAGACTGAAATTCAAAGGATGGAAAACAATACTTCATGCAACAGGAAACCAAAAAAAAAAAAAAAAAGCAGGAGTAGTTATTCTGTTTGCAGACAATGTGAACTTCAAACCAAGAATGATCCAAAGAGATAAAGAAGGTCACTACATACTAGCTAGGGGAGAACTTCAAAAGGAAGAAATAACAGTCTTAAATATATATGCACCAAATTTCAGAGCACCCAGCAATTCAAAGCAAATATTAACAGAAATGAAAAATCAAATAAGCAATAACACAATTATAACAGGAGATTTTAACACACCATTGACCCAAAGAGACAGATCAACCAGACAGAAAATCAGCAAAGAAATAACAGAATTGAATCACACCTGTGAATGAATGGACTTGATAGACATATATAGAGTGTTCCAACCAACAACATCAGAATATACGTTCTTCTCAGCAGTACAAGGGACATTCTCTAATATAGACCATATACTAGCCCACAGATCATATTTAAGTAAATGCAAAAGAATTGAATTTATCCCATGCATTGTTATTGGATCTTACTGCCATGAAACTAGAAATTAATGATAAATGCAATTGCAAAAATTTCACAAACACATGGAAACTGAGTAATACACTCTTGAGCAATCAGTGGATCACAGAGGTAATTAAAGAAGAAATTAAACAATATCTACAAGCAAACAAAAATACAAACACAACTTACCAGAATCTGTGAGATGCATTGAAAGCAATCCTATGAGGAAAATTTATTGCATTGAGTTCCCACATCAGGAAGACAGAATGAACAAAAGTAAACAACCTGATGCTACAACTCAAACATCTAGAAAAAGAAGAGCAAGCCAAACCCAAAGCTAAAAGAAGGGAGGAAATTATAAAGATCAGAGCAGAAATTAATGCAATAAAGACTAAAAAAAAATACAAAGAATCAATGAATCAAAGAGCTGGTTCTTTGAAAGAATAAATAAAATTGATAAGCAAGCCCCTAGCCAACCTTATTTTAAAAAGGAAAGAAAAAACTCAAATTCATGCAATAAAGAATGAAATAGGTGAAATTACTACAGACTCAGTGGAAATGCAAAAGATCATCAACACCTATTTTGAAAACCTCTACTCTCATAGGTTCGATAACACAGAAGAAATAGACAAATTCCTAGATACATATGAACTACCAAAGCTGGATGATGAAGATGTAAAACTGATGAATAACCCAATTTCTATTAATGAAATTGAAAATGTAATTAAGTCCTTGCCAGCATAGAAGAGCCCAGGCCTAGACAGATTCACTGTAGAATTCTACAAGAAATAAAAGAATACTTAATGCCAACACTCCACCAACTCTTCAATGAAATTGAAAGGAAAACAATTCTTCCTAAATCATTCCTGGAAGTCAATATTACTCTAGTACCAAAACCTGAGAAAGACCCAACTAAGAAAGAGAACTATAGGCCAATCTCCCTAAAGAACATAGATGCAAAAATTCTCAATAAAATATTGGCAAACAGGATGCAGCAAATCATCAAGAAGATTATACACCATGACCAAGTGGGATTCATCCCAGGAATGCTGGGATGGTTCAATATACACATATCAATAAATGTAATCCACCTTATCAAAAAAGCCAAAAGCAAGAACCACATGATCATCTCTATAGATGCAGAAAAAGCTTTTGAAAAGGTCCAACACTCATTCATGATAAGAACCTTACAGAGAATTGGAATAGATGGTCTTTACCTCAATCTGATAAGGGCCATCTATGACAAACCAACAGCCAGCATCACATCAAATGGCCAAAAACTGAAAGCCTTTACCTTAAAATCAGGCACAAGACAGGGATGTCCCCTATCACTCCTCCTATTCAACATAGTACTGTAAATACTAGCCAGAGCAATTAGACAAGAGAGAGAAATAAAAGGAGTAAAGATAGGAAAAGAGGAAGTTAAATTATCATTATTTGCAGATGACATGATACTTTACATAGAAGACCCCCAAAACTCCTTTGTAAAACTCCTATATATATAATAAATAAACTTAGCAATTTAGCTGGATATAAAGTCAAAACTCAAAAATCAATAGCATTCCTATACACTAACAACAAAAATACTGAGAGAGAAATAAGAGGAGCCACACACTTCACACTAGCATCTAAAAAAATGAAATACTTAGGAATTAATCTCATGAAAGAAATAAAAGAGCTAGAGAGGGAAAATTATAATACTCTGAAAAAGGAAATCGAAGAGGACCTCAGAAAATGGAAAGACATTCTTTGTTCATGGATAGGAAGAATAAATATTGTGAAAATGGCTATTCTCCCAAAATTACAATGCAATCGCAATCAAAATACCACTAGCATACCTCATAGATCTAGAGAAATCACTCCTAAAATTCATCTGGAACCAGAAGAGACCTAGAATGACAAAGGCAATTCTAAGCAGCAAAGGTAAGGCAGGAGGCATCACAATCCCTGACTTGAAATTATACTACAAAGCTACTGTAAAAAAATCCACATGGTACTGGAATAAAAACATAGCTGAAGATCAATGGAATAGATTGGAAGATAAAACTACAACCACAAACTCACTCAATCAACTTATCTTTGAAAAAGGGGCCAAACATGCTCACTGGAAGAACAAGTCTCCTTAACAAATGGTGCTGGAAAAATTGGCTATCCATATGCAGAAGACTAAAACTAGACCCATGCCTATCACCATGTACTAAACTAAAATCTAAATGGATCAAAGATCTAAATATTAAAACAGAAACACTAAATTTGTTGAAAGACAAAATAGATAAAAATCTCAAAGATATAAGGGTAGGTAAAGAATTCATGAACAAGAATCAAACTGCATGGGAAATACTTCCCAGAATCAATAACTGGGGCCACATCTTATTAAAGAGTTTCTGCATGTTGAAAGAGATTTCCAGCAGAGAAAAGAAAACCCTCAAATTGTGAAAAAATCTTAATGGACTGTCCCTCAGACAGAGGACTTCTGTCTAGAATTATAAAGAATTTTAAAAAATCAGACCTTTGAAATTTAAAGACCCAATCCAAAAATGGGCATCTGAAATGAATACACAGTTCTCAGATGAAGAAATACAAATGGCACATAAATACATGAAAAAATGTTCATCATCATTAGTCATGAGAGAAATGCAAATTAAAACCACACTGACATTCCATCTCACCCCAGAAAGAATGGCCAGGATTTTAAAAAACTACCAACAACAAATGTTATAGAGGCTGTGGGGAAAACAGAACTCTTCTGCACTGTTGGTGGGAGTGTAGACTGGTGCAACCACTGTGGAGGTCAGTCTGGAGATTCCTCAAAAAGCTGGACCTGGAGGTCCCATTTGACCCAGCTATTCCACTTCTAGGCATATTCCCAGAAGAACTGAAAACAACCTACCATAGTGATATTTGTGCACCCATATTTATAGCAACACAATTTGTAATAGCCAGATCTTGGAAACAACCTTAGTGCCCATATACTGAGGAACAGATAAAAAAGTTGTGGTATTTTTATACAATGGAGTACTACTCAGCTATAAAGAATGATCACATTGAGATATTTATAAATAAATGGACACAACTTGATACCATACTCAAAAGCAAAATAAACCAAACTCACATGTGTAAATACCATATAGTCTCCCTAGTATGAGAGTTGGTAAGAGTATATAAGATTTTATGGTAATCATGGTTCCGCATTTCATTGCTTTGAAGCCTTTCAATGTTTTCATTCAACAGTTGGAAGTGTTTTATTTGTTTTGTTTGACTTTATTATGTGTGATGGTATGAACAGCTGTTTTGAAGAAAACAAAACATTATGACAGCCACTGCTGATTTAATATCATCTTGCTTAGAAGTCGTACCATGCTTCTATTCTTTTATTACCTTCGGTTCTATCATGTTGTGTCTTATTGAGATTTTTATATATGTGATAGTATAAACCAATTTTTTTATTGAAAATGAGATATTATAGTAGTCATTGATCATTCTCTGTTATTCAGTTCAGAATGCCCTGTAATTCTTTCATTCTTTTGAATGGTTTTATACTATTTTGGTATGTTTGATATTATTGTATTTGAAACTATGCTCAACTATAGCAGAGAAAGAGATATTTTGATAGCTACTGTTAATGTCTGGTTGTCTTATTGTAAAGTGCTGTGTTGCTTTTGTTGTTCTGTTCTGATCTGCTTTGTTCTGCCCTCTTTTGTTTTATTCTCCTTAAAATAAAAAAAAAATAAAATAATCAGGTATGGCAAAATCAAACCAAAAACAGAACATTATAAAATTAATAAAAAAATTGAATTGAGCAAAACAACCAGAACAAAACAAAACAGTGAAAACAATATTTGCCTTCAAAGAGAAGACAGAAGGAAATCCCCCATATTTGCTATATTGCATACAGTCATCCTCTCAAAAGATGCTCAGACCTCTGGCCCCTATAAGCATAATCAACCCAACAGTACAAGCATTTAGTTGCTTTGTGTGCCTTAGTTGCTATCACGTCCTCAACACTGTCCATTTGCTAATGGGGATGGGGTGGGTGATGAGACCTTTGATTCTCAGCCTGTGTGCTGCCAGAAGGCTCACAGGAGACACTGACTTGTTCTCTCCCCGGTGCGCTGCCCACTCACTCATGCTGCCACTGCTGCTTACCAGGAAGGAGGGTGTGTTGCTTTCTTGCTCAGCCCCAAGTTCCAACATCTGCTTATATTATTTTAAATGGCCATGATAAGAAAATTCATTATAAAAATAGTCTATTCCTTGTTGAAAGATTATGTTTAATTGTTATGCATGAAGCAGCTTCTTTTTACTTATTCTTACTTGTAATGCTTTAATCTTTTTAGGTCATGATTGTCACTTTTCCTCATTTTTAGTTAAGCTATCACATGGTCAATTCAGTACAATATTCTATTACCAGAATCTGCTTCAGAAAGTCTGCTTCAAAAGTGTATAATTTTCTCAGATGTCAACCTTATGTGTTAAACTTTTTTCCAGTTTTTACACAATCAAAATATTCTTTATATACCCTAGGTCTTACAATTGAAATATTGCTTTTGTTGTTGAGTTAAATATTATAGCAATAAATTTCTTTTGCTTAATTAAATTTTAAAAATTAGAGACTCCATTCAACAATTTTAAAATTATTTTGTTCATGTTTCAAGGTCTGACATTTTAAAAATGATTTTCAGATTTAGTGTTTAATGTCATTTTCTTTTTATCTATTTGGTGCACAATTTAACCTCCAAATTATCTTAAAATAAATATTTAAAATTAATAGGTGACATTAACAATGTTTTAGATTTAAAAATATATATTGAGAGTAAATATGTTTATTGACTATCTTTAATATTAACAAAATAAAAATCAAAATAAGGCTGCACTTTTTGTTACCTATCATAGTAGCAAAGTTTAAACAGTCAGTAACTCCATGTTTTCAAGTGTCGTGAGAGACAGAAGTTCCCAGGTAATTCTGAGTGGGCTGTGACTCAGAATAATACTTTTGAGAACAGAAACTCCTATGCTAGAATTTCATTTAGACACTGATTTGATTTAGCAAATCTACTTTTAAAAATGATCTTAAGGTTTTAATCATGCAAATGCCCCCCAAATTTTATGTACAAGAATATTTAATACAATTATATCTGTGCTTTTATCAGCAGAGGAATGTGTGAGACACTATCTACTGGAGTATTCTACAGCATGAAGCATGAAGCATGAAGACATGCTGTATTTTAAAGACATTGTATATTTTAAAGGACATTGTATATTTTAAAGACATTGTATATAATTTTATATGTTCATCAAGACAGTTGTCACTATTCTACAAGATGAAAAAAATGCAAGTTTGCAAAATTTATCAATCTATTTTGCAGAAGCATTTGCGAAAAGTTCTTAAATGTTTCTAATGTGTGTGTCATTATTCTCTTCATGTGATAAACTTTCTTCTGGGACAAGGACGTTTACTATTTATTTTACAACTTTTGGCTTTTTAATTTATTTGTCATGAAATATTTAAAAATGTAAAATGGGTAGATGAAAATAAATGTTGTAAATATCCTATTTTTACAACTAATGGATAAGATGTTTGACAGAGGGATTTCACACCACGCTCAACCTCTTTAGTGTATAAATAATATACTGCAGCCAATGGAGCCCCCTTTCTCTCTTTATCTCTCCCTTCCTCCTCCTCCTGCTCTTCTCTCTGTTGGAAGACAAAGTAGATAAAAATCTTGAAGACATAGGGGTAAGTAGAGAATTCATGAACAAGAATCAAACTTCACACAAGATACTTCCCAGAATCAACAACTGGGATCATGCTCTACCAAAATGTTTTTGCATATCAAAAGAACTCTCCAGCATAATGAAAAGAAAACCCACAAATTTGGAAAAAATCTTAGTGAACTGTCCCTCAAACAAAGGACTTCTGTCTAGAACATATAAAGAATTAAAAAGAACAGACCCCCAAAATTCAAAGACCCAATCCAAAAATGGGCATCTGAGATGAATACACAGTTCTCAGATGAAGAAATACAAAAGGAAATAAATATATGAAAAAAATTTTAGCATCATTTGTCATTAGAGAAATGAAAATTAAAACCACACTGAGATTCTATCTCACTCCAGAAAGACAAAGAACAATAACAAATGTTGGAGTGGCTGCAGGGAAAAAGGAACTCTTCTGCACTGTTGGTGGGAATGTAGACTGGTGCAAACCCTGGGGAGGTCAGTCTGGAGTTTCCTCAAAAATCTGAGATTGGAAGTCCCACTTGACCCAGCTATTCCACTTCTGGGCGTATTCCCAGAAAACATCATACCACAGTGATATATGTGCACCCATGTTTATAGCAGCACAATTTGTAATAGCCAGATCTTGGGAACAACCTAAGTGTCCATCAATTGAGGAATGGATAAAAAAGATGTGATATATTTATACAATGGAGTACTACTCAGCTATAAAGAATGATCACACTGAGATATTTATAAATAAATGGATGCAACTTTAGACTATACACGAAAGTGAAATAAATCAAACTCACATGTATAAATACTGTATAGTTTCCCTAGTGTAAGAAATGATGAGTAGATAAGATATTGTGATAATCATGGTTCCCCATTATATTGCTTTGAAGTATTATAATGTTTCATGCACTGGTTGGAATGGTTTTGTTCTGTTTTGTTTCATTTTATTATGTGCAATGGTATGAACTGCTACTTTGAAAAAAAAAGACATTATGCAGCCACTGCTAATTTAATATCATCTTGCTTTGAACTCCTACCATGCTTTTGATATTCTGTTTCCATTGGTTCTATCATGCTGTGTCTTACTGGATTTTAATATGTGTGATAACATAAACATATTTTTAAGGAAAATGAGGTATTATAGTAGCCATTGTTCATTTTCTGTTATATGGTTTTGAATGTCCTGTATTATTTTTATTCTTTTGAATGGTTTTATACTATTTTGTTATGTTTGATATTATTGTGTGTGAAGCTATGCTCAACTGTTTCAAAGAAAAGAGACATTAAGGAGCTACTGTTGATATCCAGTTGTCTTGTTGTGAAGTACTGTGTTGCTTTCACTGTTCTTTTCTGATTTGCTTTGTTCTGTTCTCTTTTGTTTTATTCTCTTTAAAATAAAAGAAAATTTAATCATTTGCTGATTACCAACTTACTGGTGGTGTCTCCCATGAGGAAATGAGGATTACTGGGGCTTCCCATTAATGAACAACAACTGAATAATTTTCCAGGCTGCTACTTCCTTATTCATCAATTGAAGTCTTGTCCAATAGTCTCTCCACACCTCAAGGGATTTTTGATTAATTATTTTAATATTTTTTGATGAACTATGAGAAAACCAAATTTGATATCATTCTGATGTGCCAGTAAGACAGGAGGAAGCATGTTTTTAGATCTATATACCAAATTAAATGATTTGAACAAATGATTCTAAAATGCAAAAGAAAAATAAAATAGAAAAAATTTGTTGAGCTCCAATAAAATACAACTATTCACAGATAGAACAAATGGACAAACAAGTACACAGCTTAACAGTTTGGACAAACAGAAAAATATCTTATATAATCTGAGTATACTCAAATATATTTGTGCCCAAATTGAATATAATAACTCTTTTACAACTTTAGAAGTTTGTAATTATAAATATACCAGTCAGAATTTTTTTAGCACAATTATCAGAGATCTTTTACAAGTATAATTGGCAAGAAGCAAAACCTTTTATCATATATATATATATAGTATATAATAGATACATATATCTATATAATATATCTATATAGATATATATCTAATATAATATATAAAAGATATATGTATTATATCTATTATATAATATATATCTATTATATGTAAGATATCTAATAGCTATATTAGATATATCTATTATATATAAGATATTTAATATATATTATATATATTTAATTTTATTGTTTTAAGAATACCAGAAAATTGTGTGTTCTTTGTTTGTTTGTGGGGTTTTTTGGTACCAGGGGCTGAACTTGTGACCTCACACTTGCCAGGCAGGCGCTTATAGCACTAAACTAAATCTCCAGTCCTAAATTTTGTGTTCTTATGTAGCTTCTAGCTCAGTTATCTCCATACTCTATCACCTACTCAGAGCTTTGATTCCAAATTTTGATTACTACCTCCTAGGTATTCTGGGTCAATTTATTCTGTTGTGGAGTGGAATCCAAGTTTTCACTGCCACGGGACTGAGTATCAGTTTCTTTCTTCTTTTTTTCTTTCTTTCTTTCTTTCTTTCTTTCTTTCTTTCTTTCTTTCTTTTTCTTTCTTTTCTTTTTCTTTCCTTTTCTTTCCTTCTTTACTCCTTTCCTCCTTTCTTTCTTTCTTTTTCTTTTCTTTTCTTTTCTTTTCTTTTCTTTTCTTTTCTTTTCTTTTCTTTTTTCTTTCTTTCTGTACCAGAAATCAAACTCAGAAGTTTGCACTTGTCAGAAGGTACTTGTGCCTCTGAGCTCTATCCCTGGCCTGGAATCAGCTTCTTGAGAGGGTGAAACTACCACTTCTCTGGGTCTGGGTCCATGAGGCTGCCAGATTGTACACTTTCATATGCAGATAGGCCATTTAGCATTTTCTGGAAAAAGCCCACTACCCCAAGTGTATACGGGGCTAGGTCACTTCCATTGTATAGTATGAAGATCTTTCCAAAGAACTTTTCCCAGCCTCATTTCCTTTACCTGTTTGAATTGTCTCTGCTGCTGTAGTCCCATCCCAAGTAAAATTTAAAAAGTTAATAGTATTCAATACCAAGTGAAGCCTATTATGAGGTATGGATTTTTGTCGGGAAGGTTTTCATCTTTTGTTTTTGCATTTGAATTTTGGTTATATAGGGAGCATGTTCAACATAACCCTTGAGGGTTATGAGGAATTCCCATGGTAAGTGAAATGTGAAAAATTTTGGAAATTAGCACTCGTATAAAGCAGGCCACCATGTGTCTTAAGTGCCTGTTGGCAGCCAAGAGCGCTAAGGGTGTACAAGCAATGATCAGTAACATGTTTAACCACTTCACTAGTGTGGGAAGAATAAAAACTAAATCCTGAGGAAGCATTCACTGAAATGTGGACCTGGGGCAGAGAGCCAAATTCAGGAATGTGAGTGACATCTGTTTGCCAGAGATGCCTGAGGTAAAACCCTTGGGAACTAAGTCCCATGGGGAGTGGGGAAAGACATATCACACATGAATAATATAGTTTAACAATTTGTTAAGCCTGTTCCTGAGTTAAAAGGAACTATTTGTGCAATGCAAAAGAATTTTGGAAGGTGGAATGGAAGGCAGAAGTCCATTGAAAGATATCTAAGGGAGCAACGGTGACAGCAGCTAGTAAGTACTCTGTCTACAGTAGCATTTCCCTTAGTGAGAGGCCCTGGTAATTGGGAATGGGAACATAAATGACCAATAAAATGGAGTATGCCATAACCAAATTGCAAATAGGAGCCTGTGAAACAAAAGAAAAATGTATTCCTGGTTAGTGTGAATGGTGGCAGCTTCAATGTTGTGCATCACACTGCAAACATATCTGATATTTGAAAAGATTAATTGGAGTGTGTGGATGATCTTGTGAGACGCATATAACAGCAGCAGAAAAAAACGCATATCCTGTATTTGGGTTCCCACTTGTCACTTCTCCCTCTGGCTGTGGCTTCTGCCTCATGGTCTTGGGGCTGCAGGTGAGCTCTCCTCTTGGTGGCAGCAGCTCATCAGCCTGAGGGAAGGGCTGTTGCCCTTTGACCTCCTGTCCCTTGTGCTTTTGTGGTGGTGACTGGGAGAGGTCAGGGCCTGCCTTACTTTCAGGGATGGGTTTCATCTCTTGGTCAACTTCTCTGGCACCTCCCTCCCTGGAGGACACCACAGTTAACTGCCTCCAGAGCGACAGCCTCCATTTTTTTCCCTTGGCTTTTCACTCTTCTGATTTGAGCAGCTATGGCTCCTATGGCTCTGATCTGAGCTTGGGGTGCAAGTGGAGTGGCTGGTGGCAGAGAGAAGGGGGTCCAATGACTGCAGGGCATTTATTTGTACACTGGAGAAGTTGAATGTCATGTGAAATCCCTCTGCCTAATAGCTTGCCTGGGGCACTCTGTTCTTGAAACTAGAGCAGCTTATCCACGTGGCTTGCCTCGGGCACTCTGTGCTCACGAGACTGGCCCTGCTCTGACCCTGCACAGGTGATCAATCTCCAGCTTCAGCTGCTCCCCACACTACTCAACACACAGCATCTTTCCAGAGAGCAACATGATGGTATCTTGAGCACAGCTGGTAGCAGTGAGAGTTCTGTCTGCCTGCAAAAATGCTTGAAAATCACTACAGGTGGCTTTGGATCAAATCATCCATAAAAAATTTTTATAGAAAGAAAAGCAATTAGAATAAAGGTTTCAAATTTTAACCAATAGATGTAACAGAGGAACCAGAAAGAGAATCCAAAAGTCAGTTACATTTCCAGAGAATTTGAAATAAATTAAGAATATATGAATAATTTATAATTATTAATTTAGTATAATTAAAAATTTTATAATGAATAATGAAAGCAAAATTAAATAGACTACAAAGTATAAAAGTAATAAGTTAATTTATAAGGGAATGAGGGTATAAGGACTGTTTTAAGATGCACAGGGTGTCTTGGTTACTTTTTTGTCCTTGTTGAGACAAAATACCTGACACCCAAAATTAGGGAAGAAATGGATTACTTAGCTTTCAGTTTTTGAAGGTTTCAGTCCATAATCAGCTGGCTCCAAGATAGAGTGCCTTGGCACAGGGGCAACACTTTAAGGCAGCAGCCAGAGCAAAGGATGTTCAGGATATTGACAAAGTAAGAACCCTGGCTCCCTGATGAATCTTTCAGTTAAACTTCTAAACTTCTCAAGTTAACACAATGTATCAACCAGAGCACAGAGTTAAGTCTGAGTCAGCTGAGAATGAGTATACTTTGAAATAACATTGGGAAAAGAAACAAAACTTGATAAAGATCAAACTTATGCTTCGCTAAAATAAGAAAAAGAAGAAAGAGAAGAAGAAGGAGAGGAGAAGGAGGAGGAGGAAAAGGAGGAGAAGGAGAAGGAGAAGGAGGAGAAGGAGAAGAAGAAAAGATGGAAAAAGACCAGAATTTTCACACTTAATTAATAAGTGTGAAAATTTATTAATTTATGAATAAGAAATTACTCTTATTATTTAATAAGATTAATATTAATTAACATTAATAAGAAAGTACTGAAACAATAGGATGCCATTTTTCCCCTTAAAACCTTTCTGATGACATGGCACTTTCAAATGTAAAGGTTGTTAGTGGTGTATGTGTTTAAATACTCCGTGAAAGTTTTTAAATTAAAGAATGGAAGATTCGTGATCATGTACCTAGTCAAACACATATGTTAATTTAAGAAACTTTAAAACTTTTTAGGATAACCTACCATACAGCTATCTGAAATGTAGGGAATAGTACTGATGAGTTTATAATTTTTCTAAAAGTTTTAAAGACAAACCAGAATTATCAAGAGACAAATCTTTCATCTAAGCTTTCACAGATTGGAGGGTAAATGACTTTTATTTTCTTATTCCTAATAAATAAGACATATGTATGCTTCAAAGAAGATAAAATCTGGGATTACTCCAAGCAGTGGACTTACACCAGGCCAGTTAGCACAAATATGCATAGAATAATACAGGGTTTTTAACTTTATGGTGGTAGATATATTTTTAAAGGATGGGATCTTACATTAAAAAATGAAATGATTTTAAATCAATTCTACTGCATGGAAGAAGAGAGGAGCATAGCATATCAAGAACATATTTTGCAAATGCTTTCTTTCACAGAAGCCCTAGGTGCTTGGGCTAGATAATAATGTCTTAGATTAACTCATCTTCTCTTTATTTGTAAGAGAGAAAAAATTTTAAAAATACAAATGAGGGCTAGGGATATAGCTCAGTGGCACAAGTGCAAGGTCCTGAGTTTGTTTCCCAGTATAAAAGAAAGCAAATGAGAGCAATATTTTTGTTTTAGTAACAGCACAAGGTCATCAGGTGATTTATGGGACTGTTAGTAATCCTATGTGATCAGAATTTGTACTTTTTCTTTATGTGTGTTTGTTTTGTATTTTCTCTGATTATTTTTCTCAGAGGCTCCATACAAAATGGATGCACTAATATACCTGGAACAAGGAAAATCAGAGAATTTGTATCAGCAACAAAATAGAATCTCTCTCTTTTTAATTAATGTGATTTATTAGACTTTAAAGTAGATAAGCAGTGCTTGCTAGAATTTTCAATATAGTTCTCCAGATGATACACATAGGATAAAAATTCTTTGAAATTATTTTGATAGTTCCTAGTTTCACAATGGTATTCACTTAATCCTGGTGTGAACAATACATCTTTCTAAAAAATAAGTCACAAAATAAAATTTTATTTTAGATTTAATGCTGGTATGGTTGTAACATTTCATTTAATATCATTGCCATAGTGGGATCTATTTTTTTTTTTTGAAGGTAGTAGAAATACAACAGTACAAGACAGAAGCCAATTGAGGCAGTGAAATGACTTTGGTACAGAACTTCACAGAAGGTTACCGGAATAACAGTAATAAGTACCATAGTATATCTCATTATCTTTGTCCAGTCAGTTAAGTATAGAAAAATCAAACCAAAGATATAACATTATAAAATCAATTGAAAGAGAATATTGAATACAGTAAAGCAATTAATCATAATGAAAACAAAACTGAAAACAACACTTGCTTTCAAAGAGAAGATAGAGGAGACCCCCCATATTTGCTGTATTGCATACAGTCATCCTGCCAAGAGATGCACAGACCTCTGTCCCCAGTTGCTAATGCGGGGCGGGGGGTTAGGGGTGTTTGATACCAAGCCTGCACACTGGTAGGCTCAAGAGACACTACTCGGTCTCCTCTTGGTTCACGCAAGAGGAAGGCGCTTAGCAAGAGGGCGGGTGAATTGCTTCTTTGTGCAAACTCCTGAGTTCCACCATGGCTGTGGCAGGATCTTGGGGCTGTTCTCTGGTTCTCCTCTTGGTTCCCGCCGGAGTGAGGCACTTACCAAGAGAGTGAGTGGTATCTATTATTGACGACTATATAGTATTAACTCAAAATGACATTGTGTCAATTTGATTCTATATTTTGAAGGCAATATTTTTATAACATTTATGCCTATGTTGTTGAGATCAGCACTTGGTAAATTTTCACCTCTCTTAAAGTCAAACTAGGGTCAACTAAGCTCATATTGATTTCCTTACTTCTTTTGCAATCTCTTATTAATTCTTTCAGAAATGTTGACAATGAGCTATATGCTAGCGTTTTTTTATTGATTGAAAATATATTCCAATGAGGAACTAATTCATGTAGTATAATAATCATGTAGTAATTTTATTCTCACTATACTAGCAAATCTGAAAACAGAACATTCAATAAATGCATAGTGTAGAAAACTGAAAATATGAAAGCAATGCCCTTACACATAGACATTAGAAGATTGTTTTATCATCAAATGTTAAGCCTAGACTATATATCACTTCAAGAAATCCTTTATGTAATTTTCTCAGAAATGCAGTCCAGTTCTGGCAATCATTTGTGAGGTTATATAGTTAAATTTCTCTAATTCATAGCATAATTGAATTGTGGTTGGTAAATCACCGATGAGAGGAAATTTTCTGCTTCTGAAGGCAGATACACATTTTTAGACAAGACTAATGGCAGTTTTTTTTATATTAAACTCAAATCCCCTTCCTTGTAATTTCTACTAATAATATTATCCACTATTGCCGACCTCTTGCAAACAGCTCTGGTGTTCCCATTTGTCTTATCTAGTCTGCTCAGTAATTCCTCATATCCCTTTATATAGTAACTAAGATATTTTGTCTATAAGTAATGGTAAACCCTTCACACATAAGTTTAAACATTGTTGAAAATTATTGTCTCACATAATAGCTAGAGCAAGATGGATTACAGTTTGGTTTAGTGACTCAAGAATAATATCACAAAGCCCTCTATTAGGCTGGTGGAAAGACAGATTTTTTTTTCACATATCAGACAAAGAAAGGACACAGAATTATATTTATGTTCATGCACACTTTTCTTGAGAATATGGAAGAGTTTTTCTGGACATCTCAGCATATCTCATGACTCATTAATAAAAACTGAGCAACTTACCTATGCCTGAAACAATTCCCAGCAAAGGTAATGGGATTCATATAACTAGTCTAGAAAGATTATCTTGTTTAAGTCGATTCAGTGACAGTTGTAGTACCCATTGTTTATTCTCTTATATTTGTTCTTCTTTAACCAGGTAATTACAAGTTAGTAGATTTTAACTCTCTGCATACACAAAAAGCCATTAACAAATCATTATGGTACCTTGAGCTGAGTCTTACAGAAACAGTTATGATAGCATTTTGACAGAAATCCACAGAATAAATAAAAACTTCAGTTTTTATTAAGTTAAAATGGAGGTACTTTATGAAAAAATGCTGATTTATTTGAACATGATGCATAAATATCCTTAGAGTGTATTCTTTTACTATTTTACTTTGCAAATATTATTTAGATTTATATTCAGTGAGGTATATAACTCCCGCATGCCCAGAAATAACTCTTGTGTGTTGAAATAAGTTACAATTTTACGTAAAAATGTTTGTTTTAAAGTACATATTGTGTTTTTGTCTTGCAATTTGCTGACTAGTAAAGTAACAAATAATGAATCTCGTCTCTTTTACTTTTCCTTCTTTTCTACCATTCTCACTTAGTGTAGTAATTTAATGTATAATTGGTAAATTAATTGAGAAGTTATACTTTCATGCACATAATAATTATAATAGAGTTTGCACAATTGCTAAAATAAAAAAATTGCATCAACTAGAAAAAAATAAGCCATAAGTTGTTTATGTTCTTTCCTTAGACAGGCACTTACAGGATGCAAGAAATTGTTTCAATAAGTTATCCTAGCTACAACTTCACAGTAATTGAAAATTTCTGATAATGTTAGGAACTCATCAAATATACACACAAACACATTCACTGGCAATCATAAAACCTAAGTTAGAGAAATTATTGATTTTTCTTTCATTGCCTAGATAATTACTTAGCTGTCACATTAATATTTGGCAGAGTATACCATTTCAAAATGTAATTGAAGAGGCATGTTTTCTTCTTAACTGTTGGAGAATTTTTTGTTACATTTATTATTTAATTCGTCAAATAACCTTTGGCCACTTTACTAGGTACCATGGGACAGAATAAGAACAACCTTGTTGTCTCTTGATATTATTTGTAACCCAATATTTTTCTTTTCTGAAAACTTATGAAAATGTAAATGGGTAATGAAGATACAGTCCCATAAAGATGAAGAGTTTTGGAAAAGAAATCACAGCAGGCAAGAGATATAGATAAACTTAAGAAAAAAAACAGGAGGTTAAACAGTAACTGCCTCTGCTTTTCTGTTGTTGTGCTCTGCTAAGGGTCAGCAGAGGGAAAGCCAGCCAACCGACGTGCAGCGCTCTGGAAACTGCGGTAAGTGAAGGATCCATGTGAAGATGTGCTATGGATTGGTTGAACTGTCTGTGACAAGTTGTCAGAATGGGACTCATTTTTCTCCTCTCCAATGAAGAACAAAATAAAAAAAGATGGAAAGAATTCCCACCTTCTATAAGAAAAAGGAAACAGTAGCAATGGCTAAACTTTCAAGTCAGACAAAATCTTTGATTATTAAGCTTAATGAACATTTTTATTTTTGAATCAAGACTACACTTAACCTTAAAGGTGACTGGATTTTTAAGACTATGACACAGCCTGCACATACAAAAGAGTAATAAAGTACATGACTTATATGGTATGAAAATCCATGAGATACATATGTAAAATATATACATATAGGAATCACAACCCAAGTTAAGAAATACAACATTATCACATCTCAGAACTATTTCCTTGCTTGTGTGTTTTTCTGTTATCAGCTTCCTTATATTTGTGGCTGTACCCTTGCTAATTTGCCTTTTTGCTTTAACAAGATTTACCCATCATTTTTACCTTTCATAGATATTTGAGTTGTTCCCAGTGGTTTGTTTATTGTTTTGTTTTTAGGACCAGTGCTACCATGAACATGGTTGTGTGCCTCCTAGTGCACATGTGGACTAATTTCTCTGGAGATTGTGCTTAGCATTAATATCAGTCACAGAAAATGGGTTCTTTGCTTTAGACTCTCCACTGGTCATGATATTTATTCTCATTCTGTGTGCTCCTCAACATATTATCTGCTTTTTCAACATTTGCCAACCTTAAGGGATATAAAATTATAACACATTGTGATTTTAATTGCTATTGATTTTTGATCATCAATGTACTATCATCTTTTACTATGTTTATTAAAATATTTCCACTTGTATTTCCTCTTTTCAGTATGTCTGTTCAAATTTTGCCGTTTTAAATTTTTGTGGTTTTTTTAATTTAAAGGAGTTCAGAATTAATTTTTAACACTAGGCTTTTGTTCATTATATGTGTAAAAATCTTGTACATGGTAATTTGTATTTTGACAAGTTGACACTGACTTTTGATGAGTAGAAATTCTTCTTTTTAATATGTTTCAATTATGTATCTAATTAAATTATACAATTAAATCCAATACATTTCAATGTGTTGGTTTTTTCCTTTTAATGACTGATTTAAGAAATCCTCACCTTACTCAGATGATTAAGCTAGTTCTCCCCTTCTAAATGCTTCATGAAATTCTCTTTCACATTTAGATCATTCAATCCCACTGGAATATGTCAGTATTTTTGTGATTCAGAGCAGTTTCTTTCCAATATTTTTCCAGTGTGGCTAGATACTCAGCTTGCCTGGCATTATTTAATGAAAACCCTGTGTCTCTCTGCTATATGTAAAAGTGACTTCTGTTTTATAGCAAGTGTCCATTTGTCAGGTCTCTTTATGGGTAAGTATTCTGTTCCATTGTCTGGTTTTCTATTTCTACATAATATCATATGGATCACTAAGTACAATCTATAGACATTTATAATTTGAAGAAAACTAATGTCTATTGTTAATCAATCATATAAAAAATATTCTTGACCCTTTTATTGTCATATATATAAAAATTATATCACAAAAATACAAAATATGTAGAATATGTTACAAATTATAGACTCAGTTTTTCAAGACTACATCAAAGTATATACAAAAAATCTCTGTTGAGATTGTTATTTTTTTCATAAGTCATCTATGGATCGATTCAGAGAGAAGGCACATGAATTTCTATCCCCATTAACATATAGAATTTCTTTTGTTTTTATGTAGGATTGTTTTAATAGTTGCTTTAGACAGACTTGTGGTTTCCCTCATTCATGTTATAACCTTAACCCCAACACCTCACTATATTTGGCAATAAGGCCTAACGAAAGTAATTGAACTTAAATGAGATCATAAAGGCATTGTCTTAACCCAGTGGTGGTGAACTTGTGGCATGTGTGACAAGTGGGCTGTTTGTATCACTGAAAGCTCTAAAAGGTTCACTATCACTGTAAATCTCTTAAGATTGATGGCTGCATAAAAAAAGAAAAAAGATCTCGCATCTCCTCTCTTACCTGCCCCCTTCTTCCTTGCCCTCCTCTTCTCTCTCCTCTTTTTTCTTTATTTCTGTAGGATAAAGAAGACAATAAGAAGAGGTCCTGTGAACACACAGCAAGAAAACCATCACTTTAGGTCAAGAGAATAGGGATCAGAATGCAACCTGCCTTGCCAGCAAGTTATCTTGGACTTTCTAGACTTATCTAACTATAAGAAATATACTTCTCTTGTTTAAGCCATCCAGATCATGATGTTCAGGTATGACATTCCAAGCAAACTAATACAATAGTGATCAATGCTATCCACAATAAAAAAAATAGTCCCCACTTTGTTCACATGTAATACCTTGTTCATTTTGATACTGATGCATGACATCTACTTAACATTGCACTTTCTATTTGCTTAGAGAAGGGGAATTGATATCTCTACAGATGATCTTGTATTTTCCTAATCTCTCTTACTAAATGCCAACTGTTGATCTATAAATCCTTTTATTTTTCCTACAGAAACAATGCTATCTGTGAATGATGAAAGCTATGTATCTTCTTTTACAATTTTAATATTTTTTCTTGGCTTAGTGTGCTGCTAAGAATCCAATTCAGAAGGTCTGAGGCAGGATCTAGGAATCTTCACTTCTGACCACTACGCTGACATGATTTTTGTAGACTTAGGAAACCAGTATATTTGTTAATTTCCAATGGATCATCTTATGATTTACTGGCTTTATAAGGATGCAAATGTGTAAGTCATACTTTGAATAGTGTAAGTCATACTTTGAATAGTGATGTGTGTTCTTAAGCTAGCAATCTATAGTATATTTCGCTCTTATGAAACTACACAGTGGCTTGAGCCACACCTTTCTAATCAACTACATGACCACAGGGGTGAAAATCTAGTATTCTACAGTGTTCTGCATTGCTGAGTTGTGATGTTTGGTAGGTTAGATGAATTAAATTTATTGTAGATTTTTAATTTTCAACTTCAAATGGGCTTAGTTAGACATAACTTCATTATAACTTGAGGAGCATCTGTAATTATATCACTTAAAGTTTTATTTTGGAAATGTATGTTGATTGGCTTACATTTTTGGTGATCTCACTTTTCATAACTGCAGTTTATGAAAAGTCAAATTTATCTCTAGTTCATCAATGCAACTGGAAGTATTTAGGTCTTTCCTCCAGTAGAAGAAAGAGAATAAAATAACTCATAAACTGGTGAGTTTAACACAGACTGAGAGGCAGATTCAGAAATATTGAAATGATAAAACAATAGGAAGATGAATGATTTAGAGGTAGTGACAGTTAGCAAAATGAATATCAGAGTTCCTTCTTGTACAGTCCAAGCTTACAGGGACTTAGTCTTGAAACTTCCCTTTGTTTTCCAAGTTGGACATAAACTTCATGCAATCTGTGAAACCCTCCTATTTCCCTGAAATCCTCTTGCCATTCCCAGAGAAAAGTCCTTCTTCAGGATGTTTACTTGTCCACATGAATTTGTAGACCACATTTACTAACAATTCTTGAAATGAAAACCACATTTCTTTTGCAATAGCACATACTTAATAAGTGGTAAAGGTAGAAGTAATTCCAGGAGAATAACGGGAATAAAACTAACAAAGATATGAGACAGAAACAGAAATGAATTTCAAAAGATGTAAGAATTAAAAACTGTAAGAACAGGATAGCACAGTGTACCTTTTATCAGAGAAGAGGTCATGTTTGGATAGCAATGGACAACAAAGCAAGGATGACTGCTTAGTAACAGATTTCAGAGAAGCTTGAAGCCAAACAAAGGATGAAAATGTGTCTTAGTGGAAGAGAAATTCCTTTACGGCTGCATTCATGGTAAGCGACCCTTATTAAATCTGTGCATGTCATGCAAAAATTGAAGGAAAAAAAGAAATAGAGTGAAGGAATCATTTAGTAAACCATAATTTAGGTAGTGAGGACCCAAACTAAAGCAGCAATAAAAATAGAAGAAAGAGGTATGTTTAATGGTAGCTCTAAAAATTTCAAAAACATAAAAAGTCACTGCTGGGAATAAAAGTGTTTTCAGATCTTACCTATCACACTTATTTCAAGGGAGACTTGAGTACTAAAATATTCTGCAGAATCAGATCAATAATCAAGAAAACAGTCTTCTTTAGAGATTTTAAATCTCTAAAGCTGATATTTCTGAGAAATATTGTCCTTTTAGGGAAAATGTCAGGCCCTGCTTTGTATTCACAAAGAGTAATTTCAGGAGATTTCTCTGATGTAGTCCTCTCAAATTTTGTCAGAGTGACAATACCTTGTTTATCCCGATTAATGCTTTACTTTTAAAGAACAGCTGAAAAGATCTGATGTGTCAGGTCATGTAAATGCTGCCATTTTGCTTTTGTTGGCGGAGCTCAAAGATCTCCCTAATCCAGCAGCGACTTCAACTTTGCCAGTTGTTGGAAATGTCTGTTCTGTCTCATGTCTTTTGCTGACAAGGAAGAGTAAGAAAAAAGAAAGAAGAGTTCTTTTGTTTCTGTATCTTCCAGACTGTAATTTCTGGTTTATGGTGTGTGGAAAGCAAGCTAGAGAATGACTCATTTCATTTTTACCTTAATTTCTTTGAAAACTAAAAAAACAGAAGCATGAGCTCTTAGGAAGCCAGACATATGGACTTCAGTTTTATAGGGTATGATCAGTTGTCTAAAGGTGTAGCACAATATATAGAGAAAATATCTTTTGTTGACATTATCTTACTGTATACGTATGGTTTGATGTAGCATTTGTACCTTGGCTTGAAGAATTAATTTCTTTTCTGGACTCTCTTACCTGGGTAAATGTCACTCTCTGCTCAGTTGTTTATATAAAGAACTTGAAGTCTTATTAACTCTTCCTCAAAGCATCTATGTTAAATATCTCAAGTTACTGATGAATCTTTTTATTTCTCTGTATTCTATTATCTCTGCTTTATCTCTGTGTTTAGCAGCTCTTATCTAAAAAATTTCAATGACCAGTATCAAAAGTTATTGTTTTTCACTCCAGTTTTGCTTCAAAAGCCTTCATCTAAACCATAACACACGCTAACATTTTGTGATGGCTTATATCAGAATGTTTCCTCCAACCCTCATGGAGCTGTGGCCTGGAAGGGTGAATCTCCCTCTGTCTTCCCTTGGTCCCAATGCTCCCTTCCATGGCATGAGTAATTTCTCCGTTGCCACATCCCTCTGCCTTACCGCTCTGACATGGAACCAGAGAATTGTGCGCTGAAACCTCTACAAACTGTGAGTGAAAATAAACCTTTCCTCCTTTAATTTGCAGGTGTCAAGTATTGTGTCTCACAAATGAAAATGTAAGACACGTTTAAATCCATTATTATCCAAATGAAGGGAAAAAATAGTGGGAAGTGGATGATACATGACCATAACCCTAGCTACTCAGAAAGCTCAGACAGGGAGATCACAAATTTTAGGCCAGGTTGGACAACTTAGAAAGATCCTGTCAGAACAGAAGATTTTGAAAAGCACTAAACATATTGTGCATTGGTGAAGCATCTTCTGTATTCATCTGGTATTGGGGGAAAAAAAAGACAAACTCACGTCCTAAAAGTTTTACATTTCCTCCAGAAAAACAAGCTTCTGTGATTGCCTTAATGGTTTGTTGTGAGCACCATCTCTTTGAGTGGGGAGTGCAGTTTGCAGTGCAGAGTGAGCACTCCAGGTCTGGGTAGACAGCTGACTCCGGGCAGGCTGCCGTAGCACTCACAGCTCTCCAGTGCTAACTTTACACATGCTCCTTAAGACACTTTTACAGAAATTACTGATTCTTTGAGGATTTTATCATCCAGAAATATCGCCCACTATTTCTCTTGATTACTGTTGTCTACTGCTCTAACACATATCTTTTAAGCAAGAGGTTCAACTCGGTCTCAATTTCAGAGGTTTCAGTCCATTGCTGGCTGGTTCCAAGGCAGAGATGCCTGACAGAAGCATGCTGCTCATTTCACAGCAGTCAGGAAGCAGAACAGGGGAATAGTTCCAGAGAAGAAAGAGTCAGGGATCACGGATCGGATCCCAAGGTCATGCCTTCACGTGCCACTGAGGCTGTGGGAAAAGACGTGTCTTCAACTAACCTTACCTCTTGTAGCTCCAAGGCCTTTGAGCTCTGCTAGGTCACGTGATTGTTGGTTCTGGAGGAAGTCTTGCTAAAGCATAATGTAGAAAGAAATAAAAGCAGGACCTTAGTCCCAGTGGAATGCTGCAAGGACAGTACAAGATGCACTGCTAAGATATGTTGAAAGAATAGTAAACATGAAGGCCAGACATAGCCAAAGATGGTCCCAGGGATAGTTAAATAATTTTGTTCTCACTTATCTGTTCTTTACCCCTCCCATTTCCCACTTCTGCTTTTTGTGAAGAAAAGACTTTAAAAATAAGCAGAGAAAACTATGATTGAAGCTTTAGTGCTAGAGTCTGTGACCCCCTGGTCCCATGATTTTGTCTTTCTTGTTTTCTTTCATCCACTGCACCTCATTTTCAGGACTTGTCACCTTCAAGAAACCAATACCGTGTATACCCAAAAGTGTACTTTACTAATTTCCTGGGCATATTTCAAACCAATCAAGTTGAAAATTCAGAGTAAGTACTACAGATTCAATCTAGCAAAAGTAAATTAAAAACATAGAACTTTTAGTTCATGGGCTATTTTTAAAAATCAATTTTAGTTTTTATTCATATTTTGAATATATATACTTTTATATGTTTAGAACTATTATAATGTGACCATTAAGACTCATAATCATAAAAATATATGAATTAGGATCAATATCTCTGGTGAAAATAAAATGGAAATATGAGTAAGAAGAAGAAAAAGAATAGTATTAATTTTTAACTTTTGTATAAATTTTTCATACATTCCTTGAAGTATGTAATATTGCACATAAAATCACTGTGACATTTATACTCCATTTGCTATGTTAAAATAATGATTGTGAGAGTCACTTAAAATGCTTATCTTTATGATGTTCTGATATAGTACCCTTTGCAACCATATACAATCCTGATGGAAAGCTATAGATTCAAGCTATACAATATGAAAGGTAGTTTTAAAAAATTATTCTGGGAAAATGTGAGGTAAACAAAATACAAAGAAGAATTCTGAAAAAATGCCTCTTTATATACACATTGTAAAGAAAATCCTGAGAAACAAAACAAGACCATAATCTGCATTTCTAAAATGGTGTAAAAACATTGGTCATAATAAAATTGTACCAAGGCACTTTGAATAAGCTCTCCAAAGATGATTTAATGGCTTGAAGTAAAAAGGACACTAAGAAACTTTTGTTATTTAGTATTAAGTGTGTTACTTATAGAATGTCACATTTTTTACTAATTCACTGGTTAATCCAGGTATTCTTTTTTTATTCAATTAATGTTTATTAATCAACAAAGTTCTACAAGAGCTTAGTCTGGCTATGATGAATGTACAAATGAATACATTGGATCTATTAATTCAGTAAGTTCATTAGTTCATGAGATAGCCATGCATATGTGTAATGAAATTGAGTGTCATAAATAGCTGCCATCAAACCCAGTGTGACTCTGTCATGCTTTCAGATGGCCACAGGAATAAAGTTAACTTTCATGGCTCACTGTTAAAAACTTTGGTAAGCAGTAGGCTATAGTAAAACTGATGCAACTTTAGGCAACATAATCTCTGAATTTTAGCTTTTTCATTTACTAAATGTACAGTAAGTAAATATCATTTTTCTCATGTAAATATTTGGGGTAATAACAGATTCCATTTAGAAATAATACTTCACATAAAATACACACAAGGTAGACTTTGAACTTGCAAAGCTTTTCTTCATCTCTTTTCTATTCTTATACTTCAGTCTTCTATTATATGCACGACACTGTTCTGTTGTGCATATCTGTCAAAAAAACCTAAACATTTACTTCTCATCAAGTAACATACATTATTTTTATAACAACTTTTTTCTTGATATACACAAAAATTGATAACTCATTGTTCTGTTTTTTTTTTTTGTACCAGGGATCAAACTCACCATCTAACACTTACTTCTAAATGGAATAGTTTATTATGTAAAGAAGCGATTTAGAATTTTAGAATGTATTGACTTCAAAATTTTTATTTAGTTCTGAAGAAAGTAGATACTTTTGTAGTGATATATTCTCTGGATGCATGTAGGTAATAAGTTTATAAATATAAATTTTTCTCAAGAATAAATTAGAAAAGATGCCAGAATAAGTAGACAATTCAAAAGTCAAAATATGCCACTAGAATACTATAAAGAAAATCAGTACTAGAGTAAAATAAAAGAATCAGTACTAGAGTAAAAAGAAAGAATAGCTATACTTCCCTTTTAGGTTGATGATTTTCATGCTACAAACCACTTCAAATGTCAGTTGCAACACTTGTTTGTAATTTAAAAGAAACCTTCTCAATAAATATGTGAGAAAACAACATATGTAGTTTGGTGCCTTTTATTTTACAGAGTAATTCAGCATCCCTATGCTCTTAATATTTAGAATTATTTTTAAATTATCATCATCTACTGCTACTCAGTTTCATTTTAAATTTGACAGGTTGAATTCTGTCACCTAGGTGATAGGTAGTAGACTTGGAATGTCAGTCTGGCTCCAAATTTCTAATGTTTAGCTCTTCTTTAAAAATTGGTAAAGAGGTTTATTCTAGAATATCAATGAATTATAATGAGAATGGTCATATGAATCTGTAAGTTGAAAGTTCAGTCACTGTGGTGATTTCATCATTAATATTGGGAAAGATTTGCTTGTGTAATACACTGGAGATCTTAATGGACCACCTGATATCCCTGGATCACTGTTTAGAGACAAAGATAGATCAGTAATAGGGAAAAAGCATCAAAGCTTTCTGAAAGCATTTCAGAAACCCCAAATTTTTCTTATTAAATGTCAATGACAAACTTTCTTAGGGGTTAATATTTTACATAAGAAATAAGAAAAGCATTAATCAATCATTTCCTTCTATGAGAATTTGTGAATATTGGTTATTAAAATTCATCTTGGATTTTTTTACATTATAGCCTCACACACAGGCAGACAATAAGTAATTACTGAATTTCTAAGATGAATTTAAACCTTAAAAAGTAAAAACTAGAGCTAATATGATCTAGCAACTCCCCTCTTGGTATACATATGATGGAAATAAAATCAGTACATCAAAGCAATCTGCACTTCCAAGTTTATTTAGACATGACTCACAATGGTCAAGAATTTCAAATGACCTAAATGTCCATTAACTGATGAATGGATAAAGAAAATGGGTCTGTACACAGTGCAAAATATTCAGCCATGAAAAGAATGAAATGCTGTTATTTGTCACAACATGGGTAGACCTAGAGGACATTCTGTTAAGTGAAATAATTCAGACACAAAAAGACAAACTGTGTGATCTTCCTCATAAGCGGCACTTGTAAAAGTCAATTTTAGAGAAATAAAGGAAAAAGGCTGGAGTGGTTATGAGGTGGTGGCCATCAAGGAGTGGACAGAACTCCTTTCCAAAGTCCTTCAACTGTGGAGTTTTTGCTTTGGAGCCAGTTGATCACAGAATGAGCCCTTCAAAACCATGAGCAAAATGAACCAATCCTCATAATCTACTGCTACCAAGTTTCATTTTAAAATCGACATCTTGAACTCTGTCACGTAGGTGATAGTTAGCAGACTTGGGCTGTCAATCTGACTCAGAATTCCTAATCTTTAAATGTGTTTAAAAATTGATAAAGAGTTTTACTCTAGTTTACTAAAGTACTTCCTCATTTAAATTGTGGGTGTCAGGTATTTTTTCCCAGTGATGGAAAACAGATCAATACAGATGCCTAGTGCAAGAACCACAAAAATGTTAACTATGTGCAGGGAAGCTTTTGTTAATTAGTTATATTTAATTAGGTATATTTAACCATTCCACAGTGTGTGTGGGGGGTTTAAATAATATTGCCTTCAAGTTGTAAAACAGTACAAACTAGAGCAAGATTTGTCTGGTTTTTAGCTTATCTCAATATTTAACCCTAAGTTGCACATAATATTATGTTATTTTTTTCCAATAAAGATCTATTGTTTAAGATAAAAAAAGGTAAGGGCTCCATCTGGATATACATAGCTTCATTTCTTCTACATGACACTTCAGGTGGAATTTTGCAGATATATAACCACACACTTATTTCCTGGATGCATATTTAGATTTATATTATGTTATCTCACCTATCATCATGCCTACAATTTTTTATATTATTAATCCTAATATAAATTATCCTACTTCTCAGGAAAATGATAAAATGAAACTCATAGTAAACTTAAAATTATCTGATATGCGTATCTTATAACCTGCTCTTTTCTCTTGTAATACACTTACATCTTGGAGCTCTTCACCCAGCTGTTCAGTGACATTGATACAGATTCATTGACTACTCTTTCATATTTTAAATCCCTGTCTTATTTCTCATGAATTACTGTCACTAAAGATGGATTCATTCATTCATTTCCTGGCATACATTTTTGTTTGCAATCATTAGATTTAAGCTCTCAAATTTGTTACTACACTGGCCCTGAATCAAGGCCAGCAGATTGCTATAGCTGCTGGTTTCAAACAGGAGCCTCAAGAGAATTCTTTCTGTGGTCTGTTGGCCATTTCAGAACTTTGGAAATGGAATGGTCAATTCATCAGAAAGAAATAGTGGCTGTGAGTATGGCAGGCTTCTGCGGCCCGCAAGAGAGAGACCCTGGCATCTCAGGACCTGCACCATGCAGCAACCTGGGGTGCCAGGAGAACAAGGAACTCTCCCCCTCTGGTGAGCAGCTGTGAGCCTGCCAGCATGAGGCCTGAGAATCAAACATCTCATGTCGTCCCACCTCCCACCCACCACCCCCACTTAGCAAGTGGGAGTCAATGAACTGGGCATCTTGTGAAAGATTGGCTGTGTTGTTTTGTATGAACTTTCCATATACAAAGATATGGACAACCATTTGGAAGAAAACAAGAGACAATATGATAGATATTGAAGATCTCTAATTGGCTAGCTTTAAGATTTATGCTTTCTTATGTCCCATTTTGTTCTGTTTCGTTGTGTTAAATTTTACCCCCTTTAAAATAAAAAAATTTGTTACTACAAAGTTTCCTTTACAAAAAAAACTGTGAAAGAGCATAAAATCAAAACACTGCAGACTACACTGAGCATACTAACAAATAATAAATAGGAATCAAATAAAAGAAGCAGAATATAATCACACAAAGAATTTTCTATATCAGACTTGATAGAAACAAACTCGCCTGTTCTGACTGAGCTATCATTTAAACTTATTTGTAATCAAACAGGATGTTCAGTTTTCTGGGTAGCTCTCTTTTAGCTTAGTCAGTAAAGTAATGCTATTACTTTACACTGAAAAGGTTGAAATAAAAAGAATGGTTCTCAAGGAGATCCTTTTTGACTGTCAAGTGGCTGAGTTTTCTGGAGAACATACACTGTCTAGGAACTCTACAGTGTATGTATTTCTATGATTGAAGTTAAGAGGATTTTTTTGTAGGTAGTCTTTTTGCTAATCAAGACTAAATATAATTTTGTTAGCTTGGTAATTACCATCACTTAGTTACAACATTTGTACAGGCAGATTAATGACCTCTCAAATATGACCATGTTCTAATATATTTCACATGACAAAGAGGAATGAAGGTAGAAGATGGAATTAAAAGTTACTTAATCAACTGACCTTAAA
Organism: Dolichotis patagonum; assembly: GCA_004027295.1. Lineage (NCBI taxonomy): Eukaryota > Metazoa > Chordata > Mammalia > Rodentia > Caviidae > Dolichotis > Dolichotis patagonum. The sequence continues at coordinate 51,291 of PVJX010010136.1, forward strand.
ATGGAGAGACTCTTCTGACTGAACCAGCAGAGTTCAGGGTAATCTCATGGGACTTTAAAAAAAGAGAGAACTTTTAGTGATAGAGTAACACTATACAAAACTAAAGGGGCCATTGCTGTCTTTGAAGAGGGAACCAAGTCACAAGCCAAGGAGTGCCAATAACATCTACAAGCTGGTAAAGGACAAACAACAACAGCAAAAGCAAACAAATAGACAAACAACAAACAAATCACAAAACACCAACAGATTTTTACCTAGAGCCTCCAGAAAAAATGTAGCCCTGATACTTTCATTTTAGCCTGGCAAGACCACGTTCTGACCTCTGACCTCAGAAGCATAAGATAGTCAGGCATGGTGGCACATGCCTACAATTCTAGCTATTCAGGCAAAGAGGTTGAAAGTTCAGGCCATCCTGGGCAAATTATTGGGCCTCTGTCTCAAAAATAAAGAGACCAGGGATATAGCTCAGTGCTGGAGGCATTGGGTTCAATTCCTGATGTTGCAAAAACTGGAGTGTCGGACAATTTAATATGTGTTGGTCTCTGGCAATAAATTTGTCTTTCTAGTATTAGATACCTACTACTTTTTTTCAATTTAAGTCAGAAATTTTTTGCATGGTTATTATCATCAATATTTTGGCTCAGTGTCATCAATATTTTGGCTCAAAATTTATAAATAAATTTATTACCACCTTTCCACTTCTAAATAGCATGGATTAATGTAACAACTGTCTCTGAATTGTAATGCTGTGAATTAAAATCTTACTGTCTTATGTCACAGCATTAAAATATGTCACAACCTGAGTTATCTTATTTTTTTTTAAATGGCTCAACAGAAGGTCCTACTTTAGGAGGATACAATGAGATAATGCATGCAAATAAAACTACTTAGTATACAACAGACAATCTGTGAAAGCAGTCATTGTTATTATCACATCTATTTGGTGATTCATTTTACTTTTTAATATAGCCAAAACCTGTTTTCTACTCTTGCTGCCAGTTATATACCCTCATCACTCTTTTCTGGGGCTAGGGAAACAACAGCTCCCATGGACTAAAGTATAAGTACCAGGATTGGGTTCAAAATTTTCCATGGCCTGCTAGTGTCTACCCATGATTTATTATACAACTCAAAGTCCTTCCTTGAGTTGTATATTCTAGTAACATGGAACTGCTTTAACATATTTACTTATGCTTTATCTTTGCCCACATTTCTTGTTTTACTATTTTTTACTCCTTTTTCAGTACAATACTCAACATTTAGTTTCTCGTGATGTTTTTTTAAATTCCTGAACCCCCTGATCTTCTTTCATAGAATTCTGTGCAAAGCATAGCAAGAATTTCTTTCCTGTGGAAACTGTCTACCAAACTATGCAAAAGGCTATGTCCTCCTTATACATAGGACAGATCTTTGGCAATTTTGTAGGTGTTAGTCATATACAAATAAGCAATGTACATAGTCACTTATTTCCATATACCTACTTATTTACCTTATAATATACACACTACATATTTACCTGTTTATGCATTTTTTTTTGGTAAATGGTATAAAATTCAATAGTCCATCCACTTGCTTTCTCCTAAAGCATGATTTATATTACTAGATTCCCATTATTTGATAACATAGTGTGACAATTAACCACTGGTTGTAGAATAATCCTTATATTTTTGTGGCTAGGAAAAAATCTAGTTTGTTCATGCAGTGATCTCTCCATCACACTTTTGAAAGTAAAAAATAGCTTTTGATTAACTTTCACTAGATCAGAAACAGTAATGTGACTATTAAATATGTGGGGCACTTAAAATGACCTTGTTCAATATTTAAATTATGTATTTTATTACATTTTGGCTTACTTTAATATCTAATTAAATTTTATTCACCTCAATGAATTACATAGTGATGGAAAATTTCTACAATGAAATATATTTGAGCATACTGTTACCTTGCATAGAAATGTCTATATTTCATCTATACTTTTGGGTGTCTTATGTCATTGCTTAGTGGGATGCTTATATGAGCTTTCACACTGACTCATAAAAACAAAGCTGAAAATCATGAGTTAGATTAAATTTTCCTATTAGAAGCAGCCTAAAATCTGCTTGGTAAAAGAAATGTCAATTGATGAGTGTAACACCTCAGACTCCTATTCTGAGGAGGAAAACTGATGAGATGATTAGTAACTGAGTCTGGTCTGAGTGATAACTAGGATGGTAACATCAGAAATGTAAAGTAATTCTCTAAAATTGTGAAATTTTTTTCTGAAATTCATTTTTATTCTTAGTTTCCAAATCCTATATATCCACATTTGCCAGTTTTCTAAGACAAAAAACATGCACTGAATTTCCACATTTTCTTACCTTCTTTATGGAAAGAAATTAATCAAATAAAAGCCAATGTATTAACTTAAGTGTCAAATGAAACTGAGTCTAGAATCCATGATATGTGAAGTTGGTTGAAATAAGTAGTGTGTAACTTTCAAAAGAGGATTTGTAACAGATGAAGAAAACATCAGTCTTTAAATATTTAAAAATTTCCATATAAAAAAGAGATTATATATATCTAATAGTTATGAAGGAGAAAAATTCACAGAATTTAGTTCTGAATAAAAAATTAAATAATAAAAGTTTCCTAAAAATTAGAATTAATTTTGGAATTTTTCAGAGAATCTCTTTAACAGAGTTGAGTTAATTTCAAAGCAATGCTTGTAACATCGTCTAGGTCTACTTAAACTGAGGTATGATGAACTAAATTATCACTATACAAAAATTTAGATTTAATAAATGCATCTCATGCATTCCCTACTCTGGGTATTGTTGGTATTACAAATCAATATCAATAAAATCTGTGCATATCATCAAAAACTTTATTGATATCACCTCATGTGCTCTTTTAAAATTAGAATGACTACTGTAAACACAAGAAAATAAGAAGTGATTATAATGTGGAAAACTTGGCATTTTAGAATGCTGTAATAGGAATGTAAAATGTTAAGCTGCAATGAAACAGCATGTATGTTTCTCAAAAAATTAAAAACAGAATTACCACATGATCAAAACTTCCATTTCTTCATACATATGAAAAAATATTGAAAGTAGGGACTTAAAGAGATACACCCATGTTCAGAGAAGAATTATTTACAATGGGCAAAAGATAAGAGCAAACTAAACATACATCTGAATAGATAAAATGTAAAATTGCATTGTTATCTATCTTTAAAAAAGAAAGACATTCTCAAACATGTTACAATATGAATAAACTTTGGGACACTGTGTTATGTGAAATGACCCTACTATAAGAGGAAAATATTGGTAGTCATATTCATAGAGACAGAAAGAATGGTGATTATTGGTGGTTAGAGAGGAAGAAAAATAGAATTATTTTATGGTTACAAAAATTTATGCTTTGGAAGATGAACAAATTACAGAAATGGATAGTTTGATGGTTGCAATGAATGTTCTTAACATGACTGAAGTATATATTAAAACACTTTTGAGGTGCAAATTACATATTATGTATATTTTATGATCATTAAGAAGCTCATTGTGTCATTTTCATTTTCAAAATCTCAGGTTTAATGTACAGTTTACCAAAATATTTTAAGCAAATCCCTTGTATTCATTATTTCAAGTACTAAATATTAGTCCTTACTGCCACTTTTTCTCTCAGTTTGCTATCAGAACCGTTCACACATTTATCTCACCTAGACACTCAAGAACAGCTTTAACATGTTCTCTCTCTCCTTCATTCTAACTTCTACCTTGTTACTGATTCTTGTTTTGTTTTTTAAATTCTCCTTAATAACTCTCACACTTCACACCTAGCACTATCCCAATAGCTGTTTTCTAGGTCAGATTAGCATCGTTTTTGCTTAGCTTCTGCGGTAACCTTTCATGGTGCTCTTTAGCCTTACTTCACACTCATCAATGTTTAACATGTAGTCATTGTAACATTCATAAACTCTCCTTCTTTGCTTAAAATTTAATTTTTCCTTTGGGACTCATGATAAAGTTGAAATAACTATAGTAGGAAGTATAAAGTCTTAGCATTCTACAAAATGCACGCCCGTTCGTGACCATTGCTGGTTTCTGTAAACTTTCCCCGCCTTTGCCACTCATGGTTTCAGTTGACAAATGTTTATAGAGCATTTCCTATACGAAAAATACTTTTCTAGGTACTGAGGAAAATGTAGAATAGAGTCTATGATCTCCTGGAACATACTGTCTAAGAGGGGATACGCGGACAGAGACTGTAAAATTATACAAGTAAACACAAAGTACGAAAAGTGAGGCGTGCCAGAGGAGGAAATGAGCAAAACACCCTCACTCTTCTGGAGGGCTGCAAAGATCTCCCTGAGAGTGATACATAAGTTTACACTTCAAGGTTGAGTATTGAGTTTTATTTATACAGAATGGGAACTATAATTACCACTAAGTGGAGTAACACACACTGTTTTTTAAGCAAAAAGGATAGTAGGGTATCTGATTAATGAAAAACTGTCAGTTGAGTACAGAGAGAAAACAGTGGTACAAGTGGGAGAAGGAGAGATGGAGGGACAGCTAGGATTTTTTTCTCTATTCTCCAAAGATTCGTTTTTAGTTATCTTGCTTCTTTCCCCAGGCATACACTCTCATTTCTCTGTTGTTTCTGTTGGTCATATCTTTTCCATGCCTCTAATGAATGGCATGGAATCCCTGAGAATCACCTGAGAATCACCTCAGATCTCTCTTCAGCTGGGTTAGCACTCTGCTGTATCCTCCTGGAGCTTTTTATAGCTTCCATAGCACTTTCCCTTCTGTGAAGTCAGCTTACGTATATCCATCTGTGCATTTAACCGCTGCTTAGCAGAAAAGTGCTACTGAAAAATGAGAAAAATCTAAGAATTCTATTTACACTTTTCAACTAGGTCAATGTGTTCTCTCCAGTTAAATTAATTAAAATAATTGCAATTTATCAGCTGTTTTCCTTCACTTTGAAATAAATTCTCATTTTTATGTTTTAATTTTCAAGTAAGATTTGTATATATTTATGAGATGTAACAGTTTCATATACATAGACATTGTGAAATGGTCAACTCCAGTCATTTCACATATCTGTGTGTGTTTATGTGTGTGCATGTGTGTGCATGTGCACAGGCCAGTGTACACATGTGATAAAAACACTTAAAATCTGTTCTTTAAAATTTTCAATATATAGTATATCATTACTAACTGCAGTCATTGTAATTCTCAATTTAAATTATTCTTCCCAACAAAAATTTACTGCACTTTGACATGATACATAGTTGAAAACTACTCTGATTTTTAACCATCAATTTTCTATCAGTTCCTTTTATAACCTGGTGCTTTATTTTCATTTATGCCAGTCTTACCTTAAATTTGTATCTTCTTTTCCTTTCTAGCAGTTATTGTTGACCCTGCTGCAATAAGATCAATCAGACCATTCAGTAAGGTTCACTGATGTGTTTTAATTGATAGGACAGCCTCTTGGCCATTGATGTACTCATAATCTGTTTGAAAATAAGAACCACAACATTTTATTTTGACTTCATTTAAATCTATTGACACCATTTCTTTTCATTCATTTTCATTGGATTTTGCATTCCTTCCTTTTTTTAAAAAATTTGATTTTAAAGAGAATAAAACAAAGGAGGGAAGTACAGAGCAGATCAGAACAGAACAACATAGGCAACACAATACTTTACATTAAGACAACCGGACATTAACAGTAGCTATCACAATATCACTTTCTCTGCTATAGTTGAGCGTAGTTTCAAATACAATAATATCATACATAACAAAATAGTATAAAGCCATTCAGAGAGTGAAAGAATTACTGAACTGCACTTTGACATGATACATTACTTTCTGAACTGAATAACAGAAAATAATCAATGGATATTATATCTCATTCTCGATAGAAAAATTTTGTTTAAACTATCACACATATTCAAATCCCAATAAGACACAATGTGATAGAACCAATGGTAGTAGAAGAATAGAAGCATGGCAGGACTTCTAAGAAGAATGATATTGGGACCCGCAGAGTGGCCTGGGCTGTTTGGATCGAAAGTCTGCACAGACCTGCATCTTGGCGTGACTCTTTGGGACTGGTAGGCCTGCCTTTCATCCGCAGGGAACTGCCTGGAGATCGGCATCTGGGCTGGGTCTGTTTGGGCCCGTAGCCCCGCCCTTCACCCCCAGGAAGTCTCCCAGAAAGCAGCATCTCGGCCTGTCTCTTTGGGACCCAAAACTCTAGGACCCGCAGAGAGGCCCAGGCTGTTTGGATCAAAAGTCTGAGCAGACCTACATCTCAGCGCAACTGTTTGGGACTGGTAGGCCCGCCCTTCATCTGCAGGCAACTGCCTGGAGATCTGCATCTGGGCCGGGTCTGTTTGGGCCTGTAGCCCCACCCTTCACCCCCAGGAAGTCTCCCAGAAAGCAGCATCGTGGCCTGTCTCTTTGGGACCCAAAACTCTCGGACCTGCAGAGTGGCCCGGGCTGCTTGGATTGGGGATATTGTGGAGACTGGCATTTGGCCAGGTCTGTTTGCGACAGGGAACATTTCAGAAACCAACATTCTGGCCTGACTCTTTGGGACCTGTAGACCCTTCATTCGCAGGGAACCTCCTGGAGACCTGCCTGGGAAAAAGCACGGTGGCCTGGCCTGCCTGAGATTCCACAGTCTCCAGGGTGGCCACACCCAGCATTCGCCTTACAAATTAGGGAGCCAGGAGCCCACAGAGGGGAGTTAGGACCCTGTGAGGAAGCCAAGAGCCTGTGGGGGAGCCACTGCCCCTCCAGGAACTGAGGGTGTAACAGGTAATTTGCCACATAAACAGAGAAAGCTTTGGAACACCGCTCAAAGTAAGGAAATATAGAAAAATGACAAAAGGAAAGACCAAAAGGCAGGCTCAAAGC
>PVJX010010137.1:0-58195 GCA_004027295.1 Dolichotis patagonum
AGGTGCAAAAACTGCATGTAGGGGGAGGGAGTGGCCTGGCAGAAGCTGACAGAAACTTAGGTCCATTCAAACAGGTCCAATTCACTGTCGCACATCTCTTCACAGACACACCACACTAGCTGGGGGAGGAGGACAGCCTCTAGTGCCTGCTTTAAAAGTTGTTAAAACAAGGGCCGCCCTGTGTGGGTGCTCTGCTAACCTAAGACAAGGAAGATGGGCTTTGTCACATCTGTTCATGTGAGGAACACACACTCATTGAAAAGCCCTGATTTTGGGATTTCTGGGGGTCAGAGGTGTAAGTGAGAATGCTCACGAAACAGTGCTCTATGGCAACCTCTATGAGAGGGACAGAAGTTGTTTTTGGTTTCAAGACTCATGCCTTATGGCAATTAGCATTCCAATTATCAACTTAAACTGCTAACTGCCGTCAGGTAACTTTTAATATTGGTTGTAATAAGATGCAAGGAAGTCTGTTTTCCTATAAGTATCTAATGTAAATCATACTCTTCCTTTTAGGTATTTCTTACACTGGAATTCATAATTTTAAGGCAAAGTACAAGAGAAGTGACAGTATTGGAAAAACAATAAGATTCTCAGAGTCTGGAAATACTGAATCTACTAACTCCTGGAGTTCAAGAAAAAGTTTAAACACTTCAATCAGAAACAAATGGTAAGACTGGAAAAAAGTGTTAAGCGTCACATAGATATACTGATTTTTTGCACAGCTGGGGCTCAGATTCAGGGCTCTGTACATGCCAGGCAAGCACTCTACCACTGAGCTGCAACCCCATGAATTGTTAGTCCACGGGAGACTATGAAATTCAGAGCTAGGTGCGTAACATGCATCTTTTCTCAACTTCCACGTCACCATATAGAGAACATTATTAGCCAAGGCAGAGTTTTAGTATTCTGAGAAGATAATACGTAATTGCTGCTTTCATTTAAGCCCTATGAATGATTTCAACTTTTGGCAAGCTAATATAATTTCTCTATCTAAAAAAATTACTTTAAAAACACACATAAAGATTCCTTCTCTCGGTTTGATTACTTTGTTATTGAAACATTCACAGGATTTGAATGGAAAAGGTTCACAGAGAAGATCATGCAGAGGCTCATTTTTCTCAAATAATTATGCCACTTGTTTTAAGGCATATTTCCATATTCTGGAAAAGGCTTCCCATTTGGGGTGTTGTATTGGAGCCTTCTAGAGCATCCTCAAGGGACTGGCACCCCATGGGGCTGAAACAACGAACTCACACATACATGGCTTTTGCTGTGCTTTTGCAGACACTGTATGGCTTAAAATGCACACTCGGCAGCTCAGATGGGTGAAAACTGCGGTCCAAGACCCGGTCATTTCTGAGTCCCCCACTGCTGGGGGCCCTAGGCAGCCCCGGTGGGCACGGCGTGCAACTCACCACTCACTCCGTCCCTAGAGAGACTCCGTTCCAAAGGCTTGCCGATTGCAGCACTTACTGTGTCTCTGAGGCCTATTTCCATTGCTCAATCAGCTCCAAGGACAAGCGTGTCATCATCTCTCAATGCTCTGGTGCAACAACTCACAATTACAGAATCCACACAGGACTAGATCTGGCACTAAAAGCAGGACGTGTGTTCAGCATGGGCTTTGGAAGCTTTTCTTGCTCCCTGCCAATTTTTCCTAGTGGAAATACTCCAGAGCTAGAGCAAGGTTACCTCAGGTTGCTGGAGGAGCCCTTGATGCGAAAAAGAAAGGGAGCGGTACGACCAGGCCACACACCAGGCCTGGGGCTCCTGGGGTGCAGTGACCGAGCACGCAGAGGTTTCTAATCCCACCAATCTCCCCAGTGTGGTGGACAGCTGGGTCATTCACACCAAAGGTGCCACTTTTTCTTCAATAGCAGCAGCTAACTCCTTGCAAGGATGCCCAGTTCCTCTTTGCCCACCAGGAAGGAGGTGGAGCATCTACTGAGCTCTCTACTTAGGCCCAGTTCGTGCATAACCATGGTGTCTCGTAGATGCCAGCCTCACACGGTTCATAACCACATATCTGCCTTATTCTCAGGTTTATCTGTTTATTTTGGCAGGTGTAGAGTACTTAGTGGTCATCTACAAAACACAAAAGAAGTAACAAGCATAGTGTGTGGGCATCTAGGAACTCATGTTTTTAACAGAAAAATTCTTTTTTTTTTTGGTACCGGGGATTGAACTCACAATCTTGCTCTTGCCAGGCAGGCACATGCCGCTGAGCTAAATCCCTAGTCCATTAATAGAAAAATTCTTACAAACAACAACAAGAAGAACATATAGGACAGAGCTTAAAGTATTGGTGTAAAATATAATGCTTTAGCTGCTCATAATTTTTTTAAAAGATATAAGATCTTGCTATGTTTCCCATCCTCCTGCCTCAGCCTCCTGAATTGCTGGGACTACATTTGTACACCACAACACCTGGCAAATAATTCTATTTTGTGCCACATTAATTAAGGAGGAAAGTACTCAGTTATTCTCTTGGATGAATTTGAGACTCAAAGAAATTATACTCAGGGCAAATTCAAGGCATAAAAAAGAGATTAGTATAGAACAAAAACTAACTTGGGTCACATACTCATTTTTGCCATAAACAGTATTTGCCTCCTAGTTAACCTACAGTATTTGTGCTGCATTGTAGACAAACTCTTCAAAGAGACACAACTATCTAATTTTGACTCAAGAGTTCTACTTGCAACAGAGCCAGGACATTCTGCCCTGAGATGGGCTAAAATTACTAACTCACAAAAGCAACAACCCTTACGGTTTACAGAAAGATAACAGAATGTGCTAACAGTAATGAAGCAGACATGTGATCAGTGATTGGGCTGGGGTGCCGCTTAATGACAGAACACCGTCTAGCACGTGTAAGGGCCTAGGTTCCATCCCTAGCACCACACACACACGTGCACAGACACATATACACGACTGTAATAAAATAGTATTTCAGGAAAGTTTTTCTTTGCTTTTTTTGATGTAGTTCTAGCTGTCCTTGAAGTCACTATGTAGCCTAACAACTTGAACTCACTATAATCCTCCTGCCTCAGCCTCCCAAGTGCTAGGCTTACAGGTGTGCATCACCACACCCAGCCCCAGGAAAATTTTTCTTAATTTTTAAAAAGCTTGATGTTTTAATAAATTGTGATTAATATAGTCACACTTCAGGCTTCCAGGAAAATTCAAAGATCCTGAGCCAATCATTTCAACCATTCAGTGACTGAATTTAAATGCTTTTAGCATTTTAAAAAAAAAAAAGAATCACCGCAGTTAACACAATCTATTTTTATATGCAATCTATGAGAAGACAAAAATAAATAGAAATATACATATAAACATGAGACAAAACAGAAGAGGCTGTGCTGAGAAACTCCAGCAGAAGGAGCTGTAGAAATAAAGAACTTCACATTTGGCAAAAGCCAAGAAAAAAGGGTTGAAAACTGAGGTTTCTGTTTCAATCTGACAAATTTGAATAGAAGTGATATATTTAGTTATTTATTTAATATACCTGTAACCTTTCAAGAACCTCGTTGTATAAAATGAGATGCTTAAAACAAAGTTTCTTCAAGGCTTCCACAATCTCTTTTCCTACCACGTACTAGGCTAGGCGGGATCAGAAGAAATCTGAACCAGAATGAAACTTGTTCCTACACTCTAGGAGTTCCCAATTCTTGGGACACATCAGATGTGCATACAAATACCTAGATTTCCCACTGGAACCGAAAAGTGCTGAGAGTACTTTTAGAGCAATAAAAATGCTGCTCGTAAGAGGAGTAAACACGGCTTTGGGAGATCTCTAACATACGCGATAAAGAGGTGAGAAAGTGGCCCTTTGAGTATTTTAATAAGCCCATACGCATTTTTAGGAAATATAGGCAAACTCAGAAAATAAAAACGCATGGGACTGCTTTGAGATATAAATACACCTTTCGTGTTCAAAATTGAGGCGGTGGCAGCCACACTGCGAGACCAGATACGGATTAGGCGAGGTTTCTGTTGAAGGCTGTAGGTCGTTAATAAGGGCTGGTTAACTGCAGCAATGGTAGCACTGCGGTGCGGGCGTGCACATGGGGTGGTTTCAAAAGGAGTATAAGGCGGAGAACCAACCAGCAGAGCAGCCTCACCTCACGCAAGCGCCCCAGGCCTCGCCGGAAACTGCGCCAGGTGCCGCGTCTCCCTTGTGGGGCACTGGGGGACAGTGTGTCAGCGAAGGACTCACCCTGAGTCCACAGGAGGGCCTCCCACAGTCCCACCCATGGCAACGTGGGGTGGAGACGCTCCGAAATTCACAGGGATGCGAAAAATCAATCCATCAAGGAAAAGGCCTTGTGGTCTTAGAACTTGTAAAGCCACCAGTGAGTGAAGACATCAATTTCCCAAAGACTTGGCAGTGATGGAAGTATAGCAAGGGCCCTGCTCAAGTTGGCTGGGCGTTGCCCTGTATGGAGCCAGCTGTGACAAAATGTCTCCTCATGCGGTTTGCCACTTTGGCAAGACCTGGTACATTACAAGGAAAACATTGCCACACCAGTGTCTCGACAGTGACCCACACCATTGGTGTCTTGGGGGGCGTGAACAGTATGGTACTGGGAGGTCCCAGAGCAGATGCCACTCCATAGCTGATTCCCTTTGTTACTGTGGTACACACACACCTACTACTTCTCAAAGAGAAGTCCTCAAATCTCTGGATTATAAAATACCAGATCAACGTATGTTGGGCAGTTTTTCTTAGGTGTCTGTTCCTGGTCGAGTCTCTAATCAGAGTCTGAAAAAAACCTGTGAAATTCACCTACATATTTTATTTATTTATTTATTTAGAGACAGGGTCTCTCTACGTAGTGTAGACTGGCCTTGAGCTCACTTACGTAGCTGAGGCTGGCCTCAAACTCATAGAGATCCTCCTGCCTCGGCCTCCCAAGTACTGGTCTTATAGGCATGCACCACTATGTCCAGTTCACATATGTATTTATAGTTAAATGTTTTGCTACCAGCATGCTACTTTGTTCTATTCCTAAGGTGTTTATCTGACTATCTTTAAAAAGCCCCAGATGATATTGACTGCTCTCAAGATGCTATACAACTGAACAGCTGAGAGCATGAGGTTCTGATATACTTTCAATTTCATAGATCAGAGTTTACTGTGTTTAAACTTTATCCACCAACAGCAACTGCAGTAACATCCAACAGTCGATGTTTAAATACTAAAAGCCATGCCATAATGGGAAAACAGAATTCCCTCCAAGAAAAATAATGCATTACCAGAAAAAAAAAAAGCTGGGGCTGGGGGTTCTTACCCTGTTGGGTTGGCGAAGGATTGTGGTCAGTTTTGTAATCAGGAAAAGCTGGCTCCTCGCTCATGGCCTATGCCCCATTTGGCATAGAGAAACATGAGCTGTGCCCAATTGCTAATGTGGAAACAGGTCCCATCACAAAGTGGCCTAAGAGAATGGTAGTGACATGTAGATTTACAAGATGCCCCCACACATGGCAGCACGTATCAGATGGCAGTAAGTCTCTGAATGTCACTTGTCCCAGTATTCTCCAGGTGGAATAACCACACATCTACTTAATCTGTGTTGAGTAATACTCATTCTTCAAGGGGACTAGTACAAGTCCCCCAGTCAACCTTGGAGCAGCGGCCCCATGGGAAAATGTTTACTGGGTCTGAGCAGCGCAGAATCAAGTGCAGAGTTGGGCAATGACTTGTTACTTTTAAGCTCCCAAACACCTTCACTGAGGTAATTTAGGGTAAGGAAGTTTGTGGACAGTCCAAATGACGGAGGTAATGGTTGCTATACAGAATGTTTTATCTATCGCTGATTCTCAATAAATAAGTGGCTTTTTCCCTCACAATGCCTGAAAATTTACTTATATTACAAAGTGACAGACAAGTAAGACAAGGCAACAGGGACAGGGTGACACCACCATCAGTGGACACAGAGCCAAGCAGAGAAGTACTCTTTTCAATCCTTCATTAGAATCTGGTGCTGTCCACAGGGTCAGTAAGAAGACACTCTTTTTAATCCATTATTTGCATGTTGGCACAACTAATCAAAAGTTACTGTTCCTGACCCTTCATTTACATAGAGCAGAAAACCAGGGAACTTTTCAAAAGTACAGTTTACACACAGCCGATGCCAACTGAGCATTTGATAGGACCACTGCTCCAATGCTGCATTTGCATGAGAAGGAGATAACCTGGGAATCCTGGGTGCAAAAGGCCTTTTGCTTATCCTGGGTGCTGTTCTCACTCTGCAGAGCATGTGTCTCTTCCACCTTCAATAAATGCACGGCTACTCTTAGTGTTCTTGACCAGTTCTTTGTTCAGGATAACAAAGGCCTGGCAAGAAGTACCATAAGACCTACCATCCAGCAACAGAAGGACATATTATAGTATTTAAGGATATGACAGGATCCAAGATTCACAGTGGAACTGATGCCAAGCCAAAGTGAAACCTACCCAGATGTGGAGGTACACACCTGCAACCCCAGCTACCCTTGAGGTTGAGGCAGGAGGACCAAAAGGGCAGGCTAGGCAACTCAGGAAGATCCTGTCTAAAATAAAATGGAAAGAGCTGGGGTGTAGCTCAGTGTTAGAGCCCCTGCCTAGCATGCATAGAGGCCTGGACCCAAGCCCCAGTACTGAAAACCACACATACACACAAAATGAAGACCAAGAACCCTTTTCTTCTCTTTAATAGAAGAGAATAAAAACTGAGTTTCTATTCTATCTGTAAGTATTCCTTCTCAGAGTCCAGGATGAGCAAACTTCAGCAGATTTCCTATAAAGTGACAGTATCTTGCCCAATTCCCCAATGTTGCCTCATTCTGTCCCTGGAATCTCTTCAGCTCTTTGAAAATGGTTAGGGGCTGGGGTGTGTGCTTAGCATTCTGTTCCAGTACCATAATAAATATGAACGAATTTACCAAAACTTTGTAAAACTATGGTGAGTGCTGAGGAGTAGAATGTTGGCAGAAGGGTTCTGCTGAGCCTGAGTGTTAAGCAGACAAAAAGAAGCCCCCAAACCAAGCACCTTCTCCAGGCTTAACAGTGGGGGACCAGAGTCCCCAGCTTCAGACCTGCAAGTTTGTGACCTCAGAAGTGTCTGCATCACCTCTTAAACTCAGCCAGGTGCCAAGAATCAGGTGAGCAGGGACAGAAGGGGACAGTGTCTAGTGCTGTGCAGGCCCCTCCTCGGGGCCAGGTAGCACAGTGGGGGTCCCTGCCCTTCTCTCCACCCACATCTTACTGTGCTCATGGTGCAGCACACTGGGGCTGAGAATCTGCCCTGCCCAATTTCCAAGACCTGGGCTCTCAAGCTCTGCCCTGCCTCTGTTTCTAGTTGGGACACAGGTCCCTCCTCACGGCCAGCCCTGCAGGCATGAGTTTCTGGATGCCCAGCCTTGCTCTTCCTTTTCAGGACATATCCAGCATGCATATCACCTGGACAAGAGGTCATCTAAGCCCTGATACTATAGCTTTTTCAGGAATCAGCTACTCTGACAAAATACAACTTTTAGCAATGAATTTTTCCTAAAATCTGAATCTGTGAACTCCTGCATATCTGGCTCTTACCGTGTCCGGCCATCCCTTCTCTTAGGTTACCATGGTTTTGATGTGAGAGCAAAAATCTCTCTTATATGCTGCATTTCATGTTTGTTCAACAAACATTTCTATATAATAGATGGGAGACACTGAGCGTGGCGCTAGGGACATGACTGTGCGCAAGAAGGCTGAGGCAGGAGGACTGCAAGTGTCTTGGCCACAGTGAGATCACATCTCAAAATTAGGAAGAAAAATTAAACATGGCCCAGGCATGGCACACATGCCTGTCATCCCAGCACTCTGGGATGCTGAGGCAGAAGGACTGCAAGCTGAAGCTCAGCTGGGCAACTGAAACCCTGTTTCAAAATAAGTAACTTTTTTAAAGGAGGGGCAAGGAAGCAGCTCAGCATGGAGATTCTGTACTGAAAAGTAAGTAAATGAATAAATAAAAATTTAAAATTAAAAATAGGGTAGGAATGTGGCTAAGTGCACATAGCCAACACCCACAATTTACAATTCTGATCACTAGGCACCCCTCAGGCCCAATAAATGTTACTTACATTCTTGAGAGAATACACAAACATCCAAAGTTACTCATCAAGCAGTTCAATAGTATGGACTGTTTGACCCTATTTTTGTTAATGATAATCTTTTGTCCTATCACAAATATAGGCCTCGGCCATTCAAGAAATAACTTGCTAATATGTGTGAAAAGGAACCAAGCCAATCTCATGGTTACCTAATCATGCATCTCTTTTTTGCTTAGATATTGAAAAGATGTGTGAGTTTTGCACACATCTTTGCATTTATCTATCCATTCATCTACCCACTCATCAAATAGTCACCAAATACTTATCAAGAGTGGGCCTTATTCTAGACACACGAAAGAAATACAGTACTCAGCCAAGATGTCTAGCCTCATGAGTTAACTTTGTCTACCAAAATCATCCAAACACATCTGAAAAGGTGGTCTTTTGGTTGCTTAACTTTTAAGATCAACTAGCATGCACTGATATTAGAACTAATATATCTGTTCCTATGAAATCATTACTATCAGCCGGCAGCATGAGATACCAGAAACTTCATGAGGGTTCTGAAGTGCATGTAACAGTTCCTATCTCCAATCTTTCAGATTCCACCAGCATCCTGCTCCTTATAAAACCAAGCCAGAAGGAGATACCAGCTGCATCACAGCCTCAGGTCTCTGCTTCTGACCAGCGGAGAGGTGCCCTGGAGGGGCGGTCCTCAGTCACCTGACACCATAGGACAGCGTAGAAGCCCACAGAGCACAGGAGCAAGCCCCAGGACCACAAGGAGCGTGGACTTGGTGCTGTTGGGAGGCCCTCCTTGGACTGTGGAAATGCTGGGTGATGTGTGTTTGTGAGTCTCCTTCCCCAGAAAGATCGAGGCTGATAATGAAGAGTGATTATTAAATGAACAGGATGGAAAGTAATTTAATTATTGAGGGCCATGATACTTGAAAAAAAGTGACAAAATTTGGTATTTGAGAAAGCTGTTCTTCAGTATTTAGTTTTCAGTATTACTTATGGAACCTGCTTTTGGCCAAAAGAATCTGCATATCACTAAGTAAAACACCAAAATCTTCTCAAATTTTAGTACATTTAGGGGAAGGCAATGAGACCAATACAAGTTGTGAATGATTCAACAACTAAAAAGCACAAAAAGACCTAGAAATCTATAGTTACTAAAATCAGAGTATTATATGTAACATTTCTTTAAGAACATTTCTTTAAGAATTACTCAACGTTAGAACCATTTCATAAACTTTGCATGATGTGGGACATTAACTATTTTTGCACCGTGTTACTCTTAAAAATGAAGGAAAGCCTTGCCTTTCCTGCAATCGATTTGGAAACTTAGGCTCTCAGTTGAATGTGGAATTTTAGAAGTGGTTTTTTGGTTGTTTCTTTTGTGTACAATGAGCTGTGTTCATCCTGGGCCCAGGCAGCACATGTCGCTGTCCAAGAGTCATGGCCATGGAGCTGCTTGTGTCTCCGCTCCCCACAGCCTAGCCTGGTGCCCCTAGTTGGCATCGGATACATGTTTATTGTTGTTGATGCAGTGAATGACGAAAGATTGGTGCTTGCCACATCTGTGTCACATGTACCATTCAAGGAGGAGTCTGGAGACCTAATTGACTGATAACAGCTTCCATTTTCTTCTTGTTCCAACAAGACTTGGATTTCCCGATGATGTTTTGAAGCAGCAGGCAGGACCAGCACCCACCTCGCACCACTGTCCCGGGCACAGCTGTCCTTTCCCAGTGCAGCAGCCCCTGGCAGGGAAGCTTATCTCTGAGCGGAGGTTGCATCAGCTCAGGGTTTCCTCACAGTCACAGGGGAGCTGGCCTGGGCGGAGTGGTGAGCTTGCAAGACACACGCTTTGAGACCAACAAATAATCCTGTGTCGTGGATGCAAATTCCACCACAGCCATCTCCCAGCCAGACATCCCCACAAAAGGGGACCCAGGAGGCCAGTGCTGAGTGCATCCACCACTGCCCTTCTGGAAAGAGAGTCCATTCATTGTACCAGAAACTGTAATTCCCTCCAGAGTTTTAAGGAGTAACATCTTAAAGGCATGATTAATGTGTCAAAGAACTATATTTTTTTATTTAAAGAAAAATAACTGGACAAAATGATGTTTACTTGAAGTCAACAGCTCTAGCAGATGGCTATTTGATATTCTGCAGTGTTTTTTCTTTTTTGGTGATATTAGGGATTGAAGGTATTTGGTATTTTAAAAAGTCTTGACACCGAAACAGTAGATAAGAACTCTGATATAGAGCTAGGAGTTTGTTTTGGTGTTTTTGAGACAGGGTCACTATGAAGTTCATGTTGACCTTGAAATCACAGGGTCCCTCCGTGGCTCAGCCTCCTAAGCACTGGGATTACAGGTGTGCACTGCCACACACAGTTGTTTTCAGGCTCTTATCTGGGCTCAGCCACAGATTTTCCTTTCAGCTCTGGGTCATTTCTTAATTCTACAATGAAATCTGTAGATTTCTGTTGCAAAACAGAATGATCCGCAAGGACCTTTTGGGTTCTAATATGAAGCTAACAGTATGCCTGTGAAGAGTTTATTGAAAGTTTAGTGGAAATTCCAGACTGTATCATGTTCTAACTCTAAGTTATTATGGCCCTTCTACACCTGATACAAAGGTGACAGTAAAAAATGGGCCACTTTTTTATGGAAAAATAATGCTCTATCAGAAATTTAAAGTCTAAAAAACAAAAGCCCAACTGGAATTTTCTTTTCCCCTTTTCCTTCAAAAGTCAACTTTTGTAACACCAGAAAAACAGCCTGCCCCGTCTGACCACTTTCTAGGGATCAACAAAACACTTTTCAAATTGTTGTACCTTTGTACCAAGCTGAACTATTCTAACTTGTCTTTGCATGCGATATCTGAAATTCCTCAGTAATTGGGTCGCTAGCATGATAAAATATCATGAGCTGTATCATCATCAGATGAATACCATGTTGTGGGAAATCCTAAACCTCCAAAGCATGTATCATCACTTTTCAGATTTTATCGATTAATTTTTCCAAGTCAGCTACATGGAGATGTCTTAGGCAACATCTTCTCCAGGACAGCCATGGACGGAGACTCAGGGTTAGTGGATGGTTGTAAAAGAAGCAGTTTTCCACTACTGCAACTGGACTGAAAGAAATGCATGGATTGTTGAAACAGACACATAAAATAATACCAGGGGGAATAACCCAAAATCTTAATTTGTCACAGAAAGAAAGCGACCTTGTGAAAGACAAAATGATTGGCCAAGGTATTACCCAGATAGGACAGAGTTTGAGCGACAAACCAGGTTTCTTGATTCCAAATTCAAAGCTCCAAACTGTGCTTCACCTCATTACAAGAAAATGTTTGAATATATGTTCCAATCAGTTATCATTAATGTCCACAATCCGGTTCACAGCCTCACAGCACGAGAGCATTTTACCAGACTCTGTTCGCTTCATGTGGACGTCACCCAGGAGAAGGCCACCACACCTCACAGCATGCAGACCCAGCGCTTACTACCAAGAAGCGCTCCACAGTGCCCTGGTAAGTAAGGTTAGGTGACACTTGAACAGTGATTGAGGAATTCACTTTGCTGACAACGTCCTCTTGCCTCATTCTGGATTTTGCAGGAGTTGATTTAGAGCTGTGGAGTTCTGGTATCAGTGTGTTCCTCCACCCCACTAATGACACAGTTCCTTATTCTTATGGAAATAATCGGAAGATAAATGATGTGAAAATTTCTGCTTCATGATAGTAATACTTTAACAAAAATAATATCCTAATAAAATAGTATTTAATGTCATTTGAAACTCATAACAAGGCCAGGAGGCTACTGAAAGCGAATCAGGAAAATCATAGCAAATAGGGCTGCCAAATAGGGCTTCAATGTGGAGCCTGGAGCTGGGGTCCAGTATGTTTATAGCTCTGGGTTCCAGCCCCAGCACTGGAAAAAAAGACAAAAAATAAAAACCAAGCAGGAACCTGGACTCGGGTTTTGGCTGCAGAGCTTTACCTACGCATCTTCCCTCAGTGTGGTCTGTTGAGTCAGGCCTGAGGTGGAACTCTGCGCTCTGTCGCTTCCCAGTGTTTTCACTCTAGGGATGCAACTTCCTCTTGCTAAGCCTCTGTTTGCTCATCTAAAGGAGAAGTCATGAGAGTTAGAGCTGACTTAAACCACTGCACAGAGTAGGTTCTTGAAATCAAAACTTTATGATTTCTTTTTTTGGGAGGAAGGGTACCAGAATCAAAGTCACACTGAGCTACATGCCTGTCCCTTTTTATTTACTTATTTTAATTTTGAGACAGGGTTTTACTAAACTGCCCAGGGGGCACTCAAATTTACAATGTTGCTGTCCCAGCCCCCTCCACGCTAGGATTACAGGATTATGAATTCTTATACTAGGAAGCTTAAATCTTATACTTGACATTTGATTAATAAAATAATACGAGCAGACATCAATAAGATGCCTATTGTTCTTATGTTAAAAGGAGCTTCGTAAATACATTTCAGGAAGAAATACTGCACAAGTAGAGTTATTAAAAGCACAAGCAGGACTTTTAAAAGTCCCCTTGGCAGACATAGACACATGTTATTCCTGATAGCAAATAGAAACACGATGGCAAACAAGAGCTGAGGAATCTGTCTGAGTGAATGAATTTGCTGACGGTTAAATAGCTGACAGTGTGGAGTGTGTATTTTTTATATCTACTTGCCTTAAATTGCATCAACTGACAGCACGTCAGGGCAGTTACCTAAAAAGGCTTGTTTCTAGCAGTGTTCCATAGACACACCACTATAAATCTGGTCCCAATCCAGGATTCTACATTTGATTTACAGAATATATTTTACAATCTCCATTAATGAAAGCAAGTATGCAGACTGAAAAAGTATGAACCAGTTTTAAGACTGACATTCCACTCGTACTGAGCACCAAGAACTGTGCTGTATTCTACTGTAAAATCCCGTTCGCATTTCACAACAACTGTGAGTTTGAGAAGCAGCTCACTAAAAGACACCACCACAAGCCCATCAGACGGTGAGCGAGGGGCAGAAGCAGGGCTGCGCGCTGAAAACAGAGCCCTGGGTGCCGCAGATGGAAGGGATCTGAACGGCTCCGACAGGGAAGAGACCTGGGAGGAGCCGCCGAAGGCTGGAGCAGCTGTGGCTGGCGCAGGAGAGAGGAGAGGCAGCTGCCTGCAGCGCCCCAGGGGAGGGCCGGGGTGGAAACTCTGCGGGAGACGGGCAGGGAGTTCAGATCAGTGTAGGGAACCTGATAACAGCCCACACAGTTCAGGGCTACCGTCTGCGCGGGTGCATCTGCGCGCACAGGGCCGAGCTGCACTGAGCCGCGCGGATACCAGCAAGGGGACAGGGAAGGGGGCCAGGAAGGGGACCGGCGCGGTGAGGGCAGCGCGTTCCCAGCCAAGCTCGTCAGGACCCATGCTGGGACCCTCCGTGGCTGTGGAGTTCCTTGTCTTCACACCTTTCTTCGAAGCAAAGGTTTTTATTTTCTTGAAGGACAGAATATGCTGTTGCTTTTCTATTTGAAAAGACAGCCAAGTTTTGTTGAGGTTTAAAGTCATCGTTACAGAACTCATCCACATTTGCTGTTAATAATTAGAAAGCACAAACTTGCTAAAAATAAGATCTGTATTTACACTACCAGAGATCACCTGGTAGATTTAGCAGATTTATCTACCTGAATCTTTTTCTGGCTGTAACATCATGAATATATGCCTATAACCTAAGTATACATACATACATACAGCATTCGTATTTTTTAATCAAAATGAGGTTTGGTATTTACTATTGGTAAACTATGTTTTTAAAGTTAATAATCACCATAGTTTCACTTAAATTTTCCTTTCAAACAATACCCAGTCCCTGTTTAAATTTCCACAGTTGACCCAAACTGTTCTTGATAGCTGACTTGGTCCAACCTGAATCTAGTCCCAGAAGATGAAAGGCACTGGTCGTATGCTCCTTAGGTCTTTTTAACACAAATGCCACAGCCTTCCTTCTACCAGTCCCTTTCATTTTCAGGCCACTGACCAGTTGGGGTAGTGACTTTGCAGAATGTCCCATCTTCTGGATGAGTCTGGCTGTCTTCCTGTGGTATCATTTAGCTTGTTTCTCTCCCATGATTCCTATAAATTGGGTATTATATCTAAGGGTTTATGGATTCAAGTTAAATATTTCTGGCTGCTCAGCTACCCCACAGGGGTGTGCTTCCCCCTCTGACACAACAGAAGGCACACAGCATGGGACTGACCGTGGGTCACTAACCAGTTAGGATGGTGGCCCAAGCTCTCTGTGGCTGCACTGCTTTTCTCTCCTTGAAGCTAGAAACCAACCTATGAACTGCTACTTTGGCATTTTTAAGGGTATTCAACTTTATTAAAGATTTGCCTAAAGTTTTTAATAAACTTGGTCATCTTTTCCCTGAATCAGTACTTTGAGTCTGTGAAGTTGCTCTAATTGCATCCCTCTTCCACTCCTGATCTGGTGCTGTTTCTATACGAAAGACTTTTGTGACTACCCTGAAATACAGTCCCAATGAGGGGAGACTAAATATTTACTTTGTCCTCTTTAACTAGCAGGGTAGGTATCTTCGAGCCCAAACTTCTGCAGTTAGGCATATAGGTTTCCTCTGTGTACTGAATGTTCATCAGAAAACACATATATACTTTTCTCTGTCTTTTCAGTTATTTTCAGACAATTTTATTTCAACTTCACTTTTCTCCTATGACAGCTACCAGCCAGGCCCAAATCCCTGGCTTTTGGGTATTTAACTGTTTTTCTTTCTATCCTATGCAAAGTCACTGACTCCTACATAATATAACTAATGTTTCCATTTTACCCAAAAACTTCCATTAACAGGAATTTTCAGGGTTAGCGAGTAGTATTCCTGAATGAAGGGAGATAGCTGGAGTACAAACTTAACTGGTTCTTCCAAAGTGATGCTGTGTGTCTGCATAGCTTTAGGAAGCAGGTCCCAGATTCCTGATGGGTTGAAACAACATTCCCACTGCCTAGCTTGTTCTT
Source organism: Dolichotis patagonum (assembly GCA_004027295.1). Lineage (NCBI taxonomy): Eukaryota > Metazoa > Chordata > Mammalia > Rodentia > Caviidae > Dolichotis > Dolichotis patagonum. The sequence goes on from PVJX010010137.1 coordinate 15,134, forward strand.
CTGTCTCCGAGATGCTTCCCTGCAGGTAAGGACCCTAGGACCTGAGATGTCACACTTTTATATTCACAAGCATGTGCTTCATGTTAGCAAACTTCTTTTGAAACATTTATAATAAGCATTTTATTGAAACACAAAAGGAAGGAGAGGAAGATGAAAACAGGAAGACAGCCAAGAAATACCTGTCTCAATTCTAAAATAGATGCCCTCAAATAAATCCCAAATCGAGTCTTGACTCAGTCCTCCTCCTAATGATGTTTTGATTTGTTATCTCTTGCACATTGTCAGATGAAAAGCTTAAGTGCTACAGCGACTCTGGGCAAGATGACAAGCATCCTACACACTGACAGAGAGTGGGAAAGGGGCCAGATTGCTTAATTGTTTGTTGCTTGGGAATCTGAGGAGGTGGACAAGCCAACATCTTTCTGGGGACCCAAAGAACACAACTCCTTCCCCAGGCAGCCCAGGAAAACAATGGGCCGGTTTGAGGTTGCTCCATTGTGTAGGCCATTGTCTCCCCGTGTACCGCCCGAAGGGGAAGTATATTGTTATCTCTGGGAGGCGGCTGGGGAGTTGCTGTGGAGGAGAACGCAGCCTGGGATGCTGGTGAACCGCGTGCCTTTGTCTTCACATTAGGAAGGAACTTTAGGACCAACATTTTGAGGCACTCACAGAAAACAGACATGTAAGGGTGAGATGGGCACACATGCAAGAAATTCAAAAGGATGTTCACTCTAACCTCCTCGTTACTTACAGGTGGGGAAATTGAGGCACAAAGAGGTTCTTCACCTACAGATGGGGAAACCAAGCCCCTCATCTGCCCATGGCCTCATCCCAGATATCACAGAGTCAGGAGCAGCGTCACAGCCAGAATCCACAATATCCTGATTATTTTACAGGGTCCAGTCCCTGTTTGGACTGGAGTAGAAGTTTTGTTTTCAGCTGGGTCTCTCTCTTACATTGAGCAGGTGTAGACAGCTACCAGATAAATATTCCTAGCAACCCCAGAGCTCTTTACAAAAAGCTCTTCAAACAGCTTTATTGAGCTATCTTTTATGTTTCGTAAAGCTTACCATTTCACACATACAATTCAGCTCAGTGCCAGGATTATAAGTATGTGCCACAATACCTAGCATGCTTCTGATTTTTTGATAAAGTTTCTAATTCTAAATCTTTGGCTTCTTGTGTGTTTTGGTGCTGGGCATTGAACCCAGAGCTCTGGGCTTGCCAAGTATGTGCTTTTACCACAGAGTCATCCCCTCAGCCTGAGTCTATGTTTTCCGCTTTGCTTTCATCCCGATGAAATAAAAAATTCATATACAGACTACCTGGATGATTTTATAACCAAACAATGAAAAGCAGTTTCAGTGCTGTGGCTTGTATGTGATTTTGGCACTCCTGAGCCCAGGGGTGCTGAAAAGGGTACACGCTGACTTTTAACATAGAAATGATCCACTGGTATTAACTGAGGGCCCAGTGAGATCCAGGATTCTGTAGAAAGCAGAGTTTCTCAGAAGCATCCAAAACAAGAAAAACTGGGAAAAACGTAGTCAACATCTGTGGCAGCCAGAAGCAAGATGGCGTCAGAAGCATGTGTGGCAGGATTTTTCAAACCTCCGCTTTCAGTGTGAGGCAAGAGCTGGTGACTTGTTACTAGCTAATTTGTTTTGGCTGTGTAGATACAAAAAGCTATAATGTAAATAGTCCATAGCTAGTTTTGTGCTTATTTAAGTTATATTATGATAAAAATCATGTGAATACCTGAAAATTGTTGAGAATTTTTTCCCTTGACGTCTATACTTTATTCAAGTAAAATACAGCTATATAAAATAACTGAAACTGGTTTGAAGGACTTTGAACCCTCATGTTTTTGTAAATACAAAAAGAAGTCATTGGGTGTGGTAGCTCATGCCTGTAATCCCAGCAATCTGGACACTGAGGCAGGAAAATCACTGTGAGTTCAGGCCAGCCTAGGCTACATAGTGAGTTCAAGGCCAGCTTGAACTGCACAGCAGGATCCTGTCTCAAAGAAAACCGAACCAAAAAAAAAGAGGGAAGAGGAAGAGAAGGAGGAGGAGAAGCCTCTTTATGGCAGAGCTGAGCCTACAGCACAGCGCTCTGAGACTGCATGTTATTAACCTTACTGAGCCTTTCCCCATTTTATAAAGCAGCTGCTGCTAGCACGGAGACAGCATTCGTTTTCTAAATCCTATTTTGTGCTGAAGGCTCCATAAGGACAATCCCAGCTTTCAAGCTGAGATGTAGAGCCAGGTCCTCACAGTGGGCTTGGGAAGAAAGGGAGTCGTGTTAGTGACCTTTGAGCCTGAGGAGGCAGCGTGGGCCCAGCTGGCCCACCCTTCATTCCGCCACTGACTCAGTGCAAGGATGGAAGGGGCAAGTCCCAACAGCACCACTCTCACAGCCCCATTTCTCAAGCAGAGATAGGGAACACAGAGTAGATTAGATAGCATCTAACATTTTCTTTTGAGCTCTTCTATTCAATGAATTTAAAGTATTAAGGTCCCATCGGCTATCAACTCCTGCCCCCAGGTAAACCTCTGCATAGGTTTATTGGTAACACACACACACACACACACACACACACACACACACACACATCCTTATTGCCACAGCTTCCTAATAAGAGTAACTTCAGTTCTATTAAAAAGAACCTATGCATTCACTGCTATGCACCTACTGTACACAGTGGTGCTCCATAAGTGCACTGAGCATTACTGGGTGAGTGTGTGCACTGCCAGCAGCCCCCAGCCACTGGCACTGCCTTCCGGCCCCCTGATTTATGCTCTAGCACATAATAGTATATGCTTTCCTGGGTCAGCAAAAGGAAATGCCCACTAAAGCCAATTGATTACTCCTGACCCCTAATGACTCATTTAGACCCAGTGTGTTTCACGTTTATTTCCTCAGGTAGACATTGTTAATCCTTTGAAAACTGGAGGGCGTGCCTTTTACTTCATGTGTCATTCTCAGCATAGCACTGGGTGTTCAGTGCTTGAGTGACCAACTGTTAAATCCCAAACAGATAGGCCTGTTTTAAGACCTTCAGAACAGTCCTCTGCCCCTAACTTAATGTCCCTGAGGAACTCAGCCCCTTTGATTTCCTTTCATATGAGGTGCTAAGGAGCATGGTTTTCATTCTTTGAAAAATGCCTCAGGCAAACTTAAAAACCATTATTCATAATACTCTTCCTTACCCTCTTCTCCCACCTAAATAATCAGTTCTCACAATTAGTTCTTTGGGTCTGATGCAATATTTGGTAAGTCTAGTGTAATTAATTTGTTTTGGAGAGAGCTGTCAGTTGTGAAGGAGCAGAGTTCTAGCCCAGGCTGTCCTAGCTCCTGATGCCTTTGGGCCTCAGCCTTCCCCATGTGTCTAATGCACAGCAACAGAGGTCTTGCTTACAGCATTATCCTTAGGAGCAAATATGCTACCGTGTGAGAAGATCTGAGGTATTTTACAGCGCTATGCAGCCACATGCTCCAATTAGTCAGGAGGCTGAGGCAGGCCTGCCTTGAGCCCAAGAGTTTGAGGCCAGCCTAGGAAACAGCAAGATCTTGTATCGAAAGAAAGAAAGAAAGAAAGAAAGAAAGAAAGAAAGAAAGAAAGAAAGAAAGAAAGAAAGGAAGAAACAAGAAAAACTTTTATGCAAATTTATGAATTTTTCTTCTATTGTTGTCAGAACACTAAAAACATTTTTTGGGGGTGGGTACTGTGGATTGAACTCATGACACTGTGCTTTTCAGGCAGGCACTGTGCCACTGAGCTATACCCCTCATGCCACTGAGCTATACCCCTCATGCCACTGAGCTATATCCCTTGTCCCACTAGAAACATTTTACTTAAGGTTATAATTTAAGAGCTTCACTGAATAAACTAAAGTACATATTGCTGGGCTAGGGTTGTGTCTCAGTGGTAGAATGCTTGCCTAGAATGTGCAAGACCCTGGGTTTGATCCCCAGCACTGCAAAAATAGAAAAAAATTAAAAAATATACACACAGGTTATACACACACACACACACACACACACACACACACACATATGAATTGTGCCATAGTGTTAATACTAGTTTTTTAAAAAATACTTTTCTGTGTACTTTGCAATACTATCTATTCTTCTTACAACTACAAAAACTACTTCAAATAAAATAAAAACACTGTACAACAGTTGAGTCTTAAACAAGAAGAGCTATGGATCTGGAGGACTTTGAAGAAGATACTCTCCCAGTTAGCCTTCTATGGCTGATAAAATTAAATTTCTGAGTTGACTAGCAAGGTAAACAGCAGGGATATTTAGCTAAGCCTTTACAAAGAATAGCACAGTTATCGAGAATAATGTTAATCTTTCCATTTTTCTACAGAACTATTATCTTCCATCTTTTTTTTCTCTGAAGTGTCTATTAGATATTAATATCACCCAGTCCTGAGAGTAGCAAGAGGTGAAAGACTCAGAACATGGAAAACCTCAGACAGGAAGTTAACGTTAGTGTTGCATAAAGTATACCACAAGCATCTGACCTCATTATTATCCTCCACCTTGCCAGTGCCCTGAGAACAACCATCGCTAATCTGGTGTGCTTTGTGATGTTCAGAATGTGAACGTAAATCAATGCCCACCTCAACTTTCATCTTACTGGAGAGAATTCTTTTTTGAGATGGAGATCTCACCATGTTGCTCAGGCTGTCCTTGCGTTCCTGGGCTCCAGAGATCCTCCTGTGCTTCAGCCTCCTGAGTAGCTAGGACTATAGGCACACGCCATCATACCCAGCTCCTACATTCCTGAGAATTCTGACCAGTAGATTCTTTAGTGCTGCCACTGTCTCAACCCAAATGTCATTGTTCTCTTTAGTACATTCTCATCATTTCCACTCCGTACTCTTGCTGATTAATATCGCTGAGATAAAGGGATTCAAGTAAGATGACCACATGCTTTATCACCTGAATCAGGACACTTTTAAGGAATGAAACAAGGTAGTGTTAAAAGTTTTGCTGGGACAACAGGCACAAACTGGGTCTGTCATGGGCAAAGCAAGTCATCATCAGGTTAGGATTAAGCAAGGTCAGGAGGAAGGAGGTGTCACGCAGCCTCTGGTTCCAGCACTGAGAAAGTAGGTCAGCCCTGTTACAGTCCCCAGCCCACACGCATGCTGCCCATTCCCCATCCTAACTCACCCTTCCGGGGTAGCCATTTGGACACTTTGATTAAAAACCTACAGTTAGCACACTGATGTTTCTTTTCATTCCTTCTCTCTCTCTTTCTTTAAACACTGAAGGCTCACACAGGCAACTGTTTTGCAAAGGAGGGTGGGAATTGCAAAGTCTGGCCCCGGGCTGTCTTGCATTGCGAGCTATTGCTTCTGGCCCCTTGTCAAGCAACCAGATGTGAGGCAAGTCATGCCCATCTGGATTACCAATCTCATTTTCATCTCTTTCCACACAAATAACAACAACAATAGGCAAATTACGTATTCCAAGGCTTCCAAGAGGGCAGCCCCATTAACCGCACAGAACCCCAGCACTCACAGAGTAGTTATTCTAGTACAAATACCAGTTTGGTTCAATGAAGGGGGTGAAATACAGCTGTTTGTGGATTATAGTTAACTCAAACACCAGAAATGCAAAGCTGACTAATTCAAGCCAGTCTACTCTTAGCACTTCAAGAGTCTGAATCCTGAGGCTTCCTAGGAAAATGGCTGTGTTTTGGGGTCACCACCAAATCTCCTGGAAACAACTCTGGCGATGGGCACTTTGGCAGTATCTGTCCTAAGGTTCCAGGGAGAACTCAAGCTCCAGTGATGGCAATGGAGCACCCCAACATCCGACTCCTAACCCTAACCCTTGCTATGGCCATGGAATGTCAAGTCCATGGACTGAGCTGACCAGGAAGAAAATTAACAACAGATTCTCTTCCTCCCACTTTTGCCCAGGATGGGTCCCCCGTGTTGACGGCCCAGGAGGCTGGGCCACCTGTGATAGTTCTCACCAGTCATCCAGGGCCATTGAGGAAACCAAGCTGCAGGTGCTACTTCATCTTGAGATGTAGGAATTATTTCCTTCTTACTGAAAATGCAGATTGCCAGAAGCTAGCAACCTGGCCCAGGAAGTGGCCCAGGAAGTGCAGGCACTTAAAAACTGTGACCAAAACCAACAAACATCTATCGAGTGAAACTAATCCCCCAAAAGCCTGGTGCAGTGTGGATACCCATAGCCCCTCCTCAGGAGGCTGAGGCAAGACAAATGGTTGAACTCAAGAGTTCAAAGGCAGCCTGGGAAATATGTTGAAAGTCCTTTAAAAAAAAAAAACCCTGCCATTTGCAGGATACTGTGGGAAATACAAAGAAGTATAAGTCTGCCCTCAAGGAATTTGTAATCTTGCTAGTGAAACAAACTACAAAGAGGTGAAAAGTTGAGCAATGGTTCTTGATTTGAATAAACACTCTCACCAGTGATGAGAAGCCCATGTCACAAGGCAGCACCTGGTTAATTGTGCCAAATAAATGGGAAAATCAAAGGTTTCACAGGGAGTCAGAAGATGGGAGTCAAAATGGGACGGCTCATGGAAAAGATTCCATGAGAGGCACGGGATTTGATGTATTCACTTACTCATGTATTTATTGATTATTCTGGTTTTTTGAGACACGCTTTCACTGTGTAGTCTCAAGTTACTATGTAGCCCAGGCTGGCCTCGCACTCACATCGATCCTCCTGCCTCAGTCTCCAGGAGCGCAGGGATTACAGGTGTGCATCACCATGCCTGGCTAAAACATGGGATTTTATTGAGGGCCATATGGTGAACAGAAGCATGGTGTCCTGGAAGGTGGTAAACACCACGTCATGGCTGACAGCGTCATGACTGGTGTTGGACTGACTGAACTCACGGGCAGGAAGCCGCCCTTCCAGCCAAGGGAAGGATGGGAAATGAGTGGCTGAAGGGGAACCAATCGATCCCTGTGCTGGAAAGTGATTACGAGCACATAGCTAGAGCAGGAGGTTAGAGGACACATCGAGGGCTCAGCTCAGTCTCCTGGCTCCTGGCTAGAGACACAGATGAAAACACGAAGAATACTGGCCTTTAAATCAAACGACTAACCCAGGGCTAGCAGCACCAATTGCATCCACACACACTTGGCAGGCTCTTCCAAAACCCGTGTCCCAACTATACCTTGGGGTGTTTTGGACACAGGATCTCACCCAGCTGCCCAGGCTGGTCTTTTGGCAGAACTCATGTGCTCTAGAGATCCTCCTGTCTCAGTTTCCCAAGTAGTTGGGACTACAGTAGACTTCTAAGTAGCTGGGACTTCATTTTAAAGGGAATTTTCTTTTCTTTGTTTTGTGTTGAAACAGGGTCTCACTATATAGAGCAGCCTGCCGCTGAACTCGCTTATGTAGCCCAGGCTGGCCTTGAACTCATGGAGATCCTCCTGCCTCAGCCTCTGTCTTGCTGGTATTAGAGGCATGCCCCACCATGCCTGGCAGGAATTTTATTTTCTTAAAAGATCCATTTGACACTATACTATTGGGAAGGTCCCCTGTAAGCTGGCTCATGGCTTAATGCAAGCTAATTTAGATGCAACCTTCCAGGTAGCTGTTGAACAATCTGCCACCTATATGGAGACAGTGATAAAGGACTATTTTTTTTTTTTTTTGGTACTGGGGATCGAACTCACGACCTCACGCTTGCCAGGCAGGCGCTTAAGCCACTGAGCTAAATCTCTGGCCCGATAAAGGACTATTAATGAGGGATACAGCCACACACCTAGCTGCATCAAGTGGTATTAAATAGAAACTTACATATTAAACAAGGGCCCCTGGCTGACGGATGATTGAAAACTTCAGATCCTGGCAGTCTTGAGGCTGTGGGAAAGCATGGACAAAGCCGTCTGGCTGGGCTTGGCTGCAGTTACTTGCTTTCAGTCATGGATCATGAAGTCTGAGTGGCACAGTCTGCGCTCACTCTCACACCTCTGTCCTGTGGGCCATGCTGATGCTGGGACCCATGTGGCTTTCAGGAACCAGGAGGCCACTTCTGTGCCTTTCAGAGGGGCTTGGGCCTGTGAGAATGTCAGAGGAGGCCTCTCGACCTCAAAGGTCGGAATTCAGTGGCTCAGGCCACCATTCCAGCTCTAGTGGCCTCCAAGAGCCAGGAGGCCAGGTCACGCATGTGTAGACCTAACTCCTGAGGCAAACTCTAGGCAACCATAGCTGAGGAGGAAAAGGCAATTAAAAAGTGATTTTTTTAAAAAATCAGCTTCCAGAGAGTTTCCTGAAATAAACTTCAGTGTTTTCTATATGTACAGTAAAATGTTATTTGCTATACAAAATTAAACTGACATTCAAAGTTCCTGAATCACTGAACATGGGGGATTACATGCCTGGAATCCCAGAACTTGCAAGGCTGAGGCAGGAGGACCACCACAAATTGGAGGCCAGTCTGGGCTACAAGTGAATTCAAGGCCAGCCTACCCTACACAATGAGACCTCATAACACCAAAACCAAAACAAAACAAAAAAACAGTTCCTAAACTATCAACTCAGGGCTATCTGAATCCAATATAATTTTATTTCACCTTATAATATTCACCAAAACAAAAAGAAACAAAAAAGCCTTAATACATTGAAGAAAGAGTTTATGCAACCACAAATGGAAGGGCTCTGTGCTTGACTGAGTTAACTAGATGCTTAATCCCAGGAGGATCTGGGATGGAGGTGCGGCTAAGGCCTAGGTCCATGCCCCGTGCTCCACCACCCCGGCAAACAAAACTTCACCACGCACAGTGTACACATGGCACATCCCCAACCCTCGAAACTGGGTCCATAGAACTGAACCCTGGCTAAACAGTTGAAAAAACATTTCTCCCAACTCTCATTACTACTAAACTCTGTCTCAGTATACAAGATTTTCCATGTCAGGAGCTACGTAGTGAGACCATTCCAAAAATCCAAAAACCAACAAAAAACAAAAAGATTTAAAAGGGCTGAGGATATAGCTCAGTGAAAAGACCCTGGATTCAAACACACATACACAGAGTGCAAAATGTTAGGATTGATCAAGTTTTCTTAAATTTAACTCTAGAGATCACTTTTAAATTGGAAAAAATCCTGTACACCTGCCACTGACCTGCTATTAATCTAGAGGTCTGTGAATTCAGGTTCTGAAAACTGATGTAAGAAACCAAAGTTCTACCCCACATGGGTATTCTTGAGTTGCGAAATTCAGGCTTTATAATAACTGCTTAGCTCACGACTGAGGTACAAACACAGCACTCGAGTGTGGGGTCTGGGAGTCTGCGGCTCAGTGGAGAGAGAGATGGTCTCCTCCACTCTAAAGTGCCACCCTTCCAAGAGCAGGCAGCTGCTTCCCCAAGGGTGTCCTGGTGGCCCTTGCTGCACATGTGGGCTCGCTGATGTGTCATATGGGAGAGAATACAAGGAACTGCACTGTGTGAACACCTTTGGAAAACTGTTCTCTTTTGAAGGGAGATGAAGTCCCAGGTATTGAGATTGTTTTTCCTTTTTTTTGTTTTTGAAATGGTCTCGCTATGTAGTTAAGGCTGGCCTTAATTCATTCTGTATCCCAGGCTGGTTCTGAACTCATAGTGATCCTTCTGCCTCAGCCTCCCCAGTGCGGAGATGACAGGTATGCATCACTGTGTCCCGGTACTGAGTTCTGACAAGAGCAGGAAAGGCATTCAGCCCTAAGTCAGCGTATCAGGCAACAAGAGGCTGATGACAGAAAGCGTTTGCCTGGGCTCAGATGAAACTTTTTGATTACGCGGAAAAGTGTGCAAAGAATTACAAAGGGTAGATGAGCAACAGAAAAGCAGAGTTAACCAGGTGTGGTGGTGAAGGCCTGTAATCCCAGCACTCGGAAGGCTGAAACAGGAGCATCTACAAGAGTGTGAGGCCAGCCTGGGCTACACAGTGGGTTCAAGGTCAATCTGAACTACATAGCGAGACCATGTGTCCAAACAAGACAAAACACACAAAAATCAAAGGGCAAATGCCCCCAAATGACAATGGACAGAGGGCCTGACAGATCTTTGTCTAAAGAAGACCCACTGAGGGCCAGCAAGCTCAAGGACAGAGGCTTGGCACCATCAGCCAACAGAGGGCTGTAATCCCATGTCATAGCCACAAAGATGGTATCATAAATAAATAAAGTGTCACAGAGGACATAGACACCAGAACCCACATGCTTGGGTTGGAACCAGGATTGGGACAGGAAAACAGATAGGCAGCACCTTCAAAAACAAGCTCCAGAATCTTCCTATGCTGGGCTTTATCCCCAAAGGTCCCCGTGTGAAGCCCTAGTCCCCAGTGTGGTAAATTTAACAAGCTGTGGGGTCTTTGAGAGGTGAGGTCCAGTGGCAGTTGAAAGGTCAGCAGGGCCAGCCCTCACGGTGACCCTGTCCTCTTGGGAACCCTGGTCAGGTCCCCAGCCACCCCCCACAAGAGTGGAGCAGCCCTTTGCTGTCTCTGTCAACGGCCACCTGATGCCAAGCTGTGCTGGAGCCAGCCAAGGCCAGCAGCCTTATGTCAAGTCTCCCAAACCTCAAGCAGCATCGACCCTTCTCCTTCCAAAGCTCCTACCTGGGGGCTCACTGTGGCCAGGGACACAGGGCCAGCAGTGGCCTCCCAGATACCCACTGTGAGCAGTGCTCAGATGCTCAGATGCTCAGATCCCAATGGTCGCCACCCGTTCTTTCCAAGAGGTGACACAGCTGTCTCAGAACTCAACAATTTCAAAGAGACAGAGGAGAAGAGAGGTCACCACAGCTAAGGACGGGTGGGGCTGGCTGTACCACACTGGGAACCGACTCACGCCCCACGCTGAAAATGGCTCAGATGGTAAATCTGTGAAATCTATTTCCCTATCATTGGAAAAGTGGGACGGTGAGCAGCTCACTCACTGGTGAACACCTAAACTGCCAATCCTTGAAGGATCTGCCAGAGATACAAAACACACGGCCTGTTCACAGTGGAAGAGGCTACTGACAGAGCTCTCAAGAACCAGTGCTAACAGAGACCCGGAGTGCGGCTTGCTGGTGAGCGCCTGCCTGCAGGTGTGAGGCCTGGCTTCCCCCCTGCTCCAAGAACAAACAGTGAGCTACCAGCCATGACGGCCCAAGCCAGCGAGCAGCTGGCCTCTGAGTTTTGGAACTGTGCAGGTTCCATTGCAGGCCCATTCCTACAAGCAATTCAATCTTTCATTCTCCAGCCAAAGTTAACTATTAATCATCTACAATGATAGATGTCACAAGTCTGAAGGATTAACTGAAGAACAGTTGAACTGCAAATCGAAATATCCCGACTTCCTGTTGTATTTTTCACACACACACACACACACACACACACACACACGCACGGAGGTGATGATGAGGAGTGAAATGATTTTTGGAATGAAGGGAAATGATTTTTGGGTGAAAGAGAAAAAATTTCACCAAACAAGTGTTCTACACAGTAGGTTAAAAGATCTTCACACTACTTATTTCAGCTTTTCTCATAGAGTACAGATATTTTGCAAGCAAATAAAGAGCTTCACATATGCCATTTACGTAATAAAGAATCACACCTGTAATCCTGGCACTGTGGGAGGCTCAGGCAGAAGGAATGCAAGTTCAAGCCCAGCCCAGCAACTGTGCTCACACTCTGTAAAGCACCTGCTGGCTAAGCCAACAGGGGACACCTTCAGGGTGAATGTGCGTGTGCACGTGCGTGTGCACGTGCGTGCGCACGTGTATACATGTGTGTGCATGTTTTCAGGCTGTTTGACTCGAACTCCAGAGTGGAAGAAGGTGCTGGTGGCCTCCCAGACTGAATATTCTGTTCTGCAGACTTCTTCAGTGACCCGGAGGCCACTGAGGTGAGCGGCTCAGCCAGACCCCACCTCCTGACACGGCTGACCCCCCACCGCCACCCTGGTCAAGCTGTCCTGGCAGAGGCTGCAGCGGAGGGGTGGTGCTGCCAGCAGAGGCAGAAGGAACAACTCCAGGCAGCAGCCAGGTTGAAACACCCATCTCCTCCTCCCTCACCAGTCGACTCTGTACTTAGGCCACCAAATAATCCGTCCCGAGGTAACATCTACCTGTATCACAGTAAGCTGGTTGCTTATTTCTTTATTTGTGGTACTGAGGATTGAACCCACGACTCACACACACTTGGGAAGCACTTCACTACTAGCCAGAGTCCAATACCCCCAGTCCTTCTTTATTTTGTATTTTAAGATGGTTTCACTAAGTTGCCCAGGCGGGGCTTGAACTTGCAGTCCTCCTGCCTCAGCCTCCCTAGTAGCAGGGATTATCAGTGTGCACCACCACATCCAGCTTCTTGTCTGCTCTTTTCAAAAATAATACAGTGATAGTTAATATTTGGGGGAAAAATTAAAAGTGAATGAAACGGTAAAGGTGAGAAAAACTCAATTATAATCCTTAAATTCTTTCCCAGGACAAATACTGACTCACTATGCTGTGCTACTATTTACTCAAAATTCAAGACAAGACAGCTACACAGCTTCCGCTAAGCATTCAAAGTTTGGATATTCAGTTGTCCTGACCAGCATTTTAGATTCTATCTAGGAACCAAGGAGCTATTTTTGAAAATCTGCATTTTTCTGTATCCCACATAAACAAACACTCTAAGTCTTCCCCAGAGGGAAAGGGACATCACACATAACTGCCCAAGTTTGAGGTGACAAGACAGAGGACAGAGCAACCCCAAACCCCTGATAACTGGAAACCCTGAGCTAAAAGTGTGAAATACACCGCTCGGGTCCCAATTCCTCATCCCTAAAGACAGGAAGAAGTGGTGGCTTCCGGGCAGCGCCCACAAAGGAGACTCCAGAAGACAAGCATGTGGACAGCACCCCTGGACCACTGCCCCTGCCCTGAGTGCCCTCCCAGCAGTGATCCAAGTCCTTCCCTACAGCCGTGGCTTTTCCTCCCAGAAGCAAGAGGTCACAAACTGGCCCTGCTTTCTGGGTCTGGAAAAAGGGCTTCACTGGATAGCTGTAAATTTAAACCCAGGGGAAACTGGTTCCCAGCTCATTTTGGCAGGATTCTGGTAACTAAAAGTACAATAAGCTATACTGTCACACTTCAGGGTTTTTACAACTCCATCCAGCACTTTTGGGCTGGGGGTGGGGTAGCAACAGCCATAAGGAAGTCAAAGGTATTTTGGTGAATTTTGCAACTTCGAGCCAGCCAGAGGACAGACCAGATCATGTGCTCAAATGGGAAGCGTTACTAAATCTGGGATGACTTCTTGTGGTTTTGGATTTTTTTTTTACACCAGCATCACTACATTTGTTCAGAAAGAGATTTCTGTTTTCCCAGATCATTTTTCTACCACTATATAAAAATATAATTTCTTTTCAAAAAGAAAACATTCTTGGCAGGCTTTAAATGAACCAAAATGAAAAACTAGAAGGCAAACTGTTTTTTAATTTACTACCAAGGGCATTTTTGAAAATCTTAAAATTTCCATTAAATGTCAGTCAATTCCTAAGTTTGATACCTTTTTCACCAAAAGTCAACCTAATGAAAAAAACCAATTAATTGACATGCAGTATGACAAGCAAGTGCAAACCTCTAAACTGTCTCAAGGGGACGAGGGGATAGAGAGGAGGGAAGACAGAAATACTGGCAGGGGCCATCCGGAGCTCCTTGCATTTGACTTTGTAAGACAACGTTCCTTCACTAAATATTGAGTCAGTGCGGTGACACTGGAGACACTGCCCTGCACTGGGACATGGGAGATTGAGGCCTTGCTGTCCAAACAGTGGGCAGGTTGGACACTCATGTATTCTGCCAAGGAATTTCCCAAAATTGTGACCTGCAGGCTTAAGGTCTAAATATTTCCTTTGTATTTCTGAAGTTACTTCAGTAACACCTGCATTTTCCTCTCGTATGTAAAGCTATATAATCGCCATATCCGTAAATGGATCAAGGCAGTCTTACTCCATGATGGGTAGAAAGTTAACTGATGGTCTTAAGAAAGCTAAGAATGCAAAGTTATAGTTGAGGGTGGTAGCACAGGTCTGTAATCTGACACTGAGGAGGCTGAGGCAGGAGAATTGCTGCAAGTTTCAGGCCAGCCTGGATTACATAGTGAGACTTCATCTCAAATAATAAGAACAAAATGCATTTGTCTTAACTAATTTATCTAGCATCCCAGAAAGCTGAGACTGGAAGAGGGCGAGGGGCTTGGTTAGGGTCACACAGCAGCAGTGTTCGTACTCATAGGGGATTTCTCCCAAGTGACATATAACCTTGGAGGTACACAGTTGTCCTCTGTGTCCACAGAGGGTGGCCCAGGACACCAGTCCCACAGATGCCCCAGTCCCTCATACAATGAGGTGTAGCATTCGCAAATAACCTATGCACGCCCTCCTTTTAAATCACCTCTGAGTGACTCACACCACCATATACAACATAAACGCCACCTAGGGAGCCAAACTTAGCATTTAGGGAATAATAACAAGGGAAAAAGCCTGTACACATTCGAAACACACTCGAGTCTCACTTTCCGAAGATTTCCAATCTGCCATCAGGGGAGTCGGTGCCTGTGCACAGCCTGCGGACCCAGAAGGCTGCCTGCCCCTGACACTGCACTTACCCGACACCTCCGCCCGTCCTCTCTTATCCCATGGCACGTGGTCACAGTACCCTCGTATCCCTCCTCCAAGCTTCGTGGCAAGGCCTGGTCTCACGGGTTTGTCTCTCCCCATCTGACTTCCTCCTCCTGTAGTTGCCCTCTTCCCTACTTGATGCACGGCCACCGACCATTCGCTGCTAACCTGTGGCTGTTTGAAGCCATGCCCCATGACCTTCCCACCTGTCACCTGCAGGGCCTTTCCCAGCTGTGTCTGTATGTGAGATGTCCCCTTGAGAAGGCCAATTCACAGCCTCTCTCCTTTGGTCACTCTTCAGTATCACTTCAATATCCCTGGAAAAACATTCCTGGGCTCAGGACTCTGGCAGATCTCAGCTTAGATCCGGGTTCTTACCTTGGGCTCGCAGAACAATCTTTCTGGAAGTTGTTAGACGGTGCTGGATCTCGCTGAGCGCACACTTGGACACCAGGACTAGTGACAATTTCCTCCCACTAGGTGACTGAGAAGACTGCTGTTGCCGCACCAGGCCAGTGACACTAGGCAGATCCCTTTCAGAGGCCCTCTGCACCACTACGTAGTTCTCTCCCTGGCTGAGGCTCCTCCTTGGAGGGCGCTGTTCCTAAGGCCTCGGCTTTCGACACATTCCACGCACCGCCTGGAGACTCTGGTGTTTCTATAGCACCTTCAGAAAGTCCTACATCTTTCTTAGTGCATCTGCCTTAGTTTTGCATTTACAGTGTTATGACGGTGTTTAAACAGTTTTCGTTTTTCACATCAGGGACATTCAAAGCTGTATGTGTCTCAGACATCCTTCCTTAAGAGGATTTGATTCTGTAGCACACTTTGTGGTTCAGGTTGGACATAAAAAATCCATCTCAATAAGAGAATTTTAATAACATAGTTTCCCTGCATAATATTGGCGAGAAAGGGTGTGAAGTACCAGGGACACCTTGAAGAAAGGCCCTGTTCCAAGACCACACTGCAAAGGCACAATGGTTGTGTCTCATGATGACTTTCCATGATGGGACCTATGGCTATGACCCTTGATCATAGCCATGGGGGTTGATGACACGGAGGGGTGGGCTGGGGATGGGCACCAACCAGCTGCCATCGCTCCATGAAAAAAGAAGAATCCCGAGACCCACTAGGTAGCCGTGGCTACGCTTGAACTCTTGGAGATCATCCTAGCTCAGTCTCCCAAGTGCTGGGATTGCAGGAGTGCACCACCACACCCAGTAACTGTGGCTATTTCTCTTACTCCAAAGTCTGGTGGATAAAATGACTACTTCACATATCAAGCAGTTGCCTTGGAAACTGGTTGTGTTCTAATATCCATGTGTCTCTCAGTGAAAGTTCATTTATCCCAGGCCTGGGGTCCTTAGAAGGAAGTGACTTAAATCTGCTCCATCAGACATGGAGCTTCACCTCTTAGAAGGGTGATTGCCCCAGGAAGCCATCTGTCTGGTGACATGTGGCAGAGTGCAGATATGGCTAAATGATTTCAACAGATGACTCTTGCCACAGACTGAGTAGGGCACCCAGATATGTTCCTATAAATCTTAAATTACTAAGAACAGGTTACCACTGTGAAGAAAATAAGTACCAATATGTCAAAAGCCAAAAGCCACCATCTGCTCACTGTTCCCCTCTGATAATTATGCAGACCCAAGGAATAATGGTACATGTTCCTAATGCAATATAAAGGAAATATGTAAGATGCATTTCCAACAGGTTATCCTCAGCCAGGTGGGGTGGCACACTCTTGTAATCCCAGTACTGCAAAGGCGAGGCAGGAGGATTGCCAGGAGTTCAAGGCTAGCCTGAGGTACACAGTGAGTTCAAGGTCAACCTCAACTACATATTAAGACCCTGTCTCAAAAAACCAAATCAAAACAAAATGAAACAAAAGATTCACAAGGAAAGTCAGCAGGTGCTAGGAGCCAGCCTTCCTGGAAAACATGGTGTCTCTGTGCTGGGCAGAATGGAGCAGGGACTGGGAAATGCCGCCCTTCCAAGGTGTAGCTTGTGCTCTCCCAGTGACGGCCTGGGAGTTAATGAGTGACTGGATTTGAGGGGACAGATGAGTTCTTAGACCTCTCTCTAGTTTAGTTCCATTTGGAAAAGATGAGAGTAAAAGATGATGATTAAAGTAATGCCTTAAAGACAGATGATAGCGTACAAATTTCTGAGGCCCTTTACCTACTGGTCCCACTTGACTCACAGTAAACACCTCCCTCTCCAACAGACTCGGAAACTCGGTCTAGAGCTTTGGGAGGTGGTCAAGTGACAGTGCTGTAGCGCTGGCTGGCTTCCCAGACAGCCAAGGTCTCTGGAATGACATGCTTAGGGCCCTTCCAAAATCTAACCAGGGTCTGTGTTACTAAAAGGTGGAATATTATATCCTGCTAGAGTAGAAGGAAAGATCTTTTTCATTGTATGTAATTATAACACGTCCTGAGTGATAAACCTCATATTTCCAATGAACATAACAAAATAAAAATTTGTAGTTTTTTTAGGCATGCTAGATCCTTCTGGATTTTCATAAGAGTTGGAATATCACAGTCTGCATCCTTTTAAGATTGGCTTCCTTGTTGGACATAGTGGCGTATACTTATAATCCCAGCTCTCAGGAGGCTGAGGCAGGAGGATCACTATGAGTTGAGGCCAGAATGTGTCTGCCTGAACTACATAGTGAGCCTCTGTGTAAAAAATCAAAAACAAATGTACGATCTTGCCAACTGCATTTGTACTTCAGTGGTCCCTTCTATATATAAAAGTGCTACAGTTTCACGACACGAAGTTCAGTAGCATGTTCCTAATCCTACAAAATGATTTCAAAGCTCCTTGGGAATTTAGATTTGCACAAGTTGTTAGGATGTGACCTTTCCCTTAGATTTCTTAATTTAGGATCAACTTAACGTGGTATTTCCCCAGTGGGAGCTGCTGTACTTCCTTGGCAAATAAGGAAAATAGCAATCACAAATTATAGTGAGTGAACTGGCGAAATATAGATTTCTGTGATACAGATGAAACTGAAATCTTAAAAGGCGTCCATGTTGCATATTCCTTAAGTTGGAAAGGAAAGCACTGGGGCTGCCTAACAAAAGAAAATCAGAGCCATGCCACAATGGTATTTCCCTGAAATTTATTCCTAATTGTTTCTTGTCCGGGCTACCAAGTCTCATGACTTTTAAAGATTATTAAAGATGTTTACGTCACTTAATTTCCTACGTCCTGCCTACTGGGAATAAAAAAGGTTAAAAACATCATATAATTTAAATTATTTCAAATCACAGGATCTGGAAAACGAGTTCATGAGTTTGAAGGCAAAAAAAAAAAAAAACTATGAAAGAATGAAAGAGATCACAATTACTCACCTTTGCCCCATGAAATAACAGTAGCCTCCACTGTTAAGCTCTTACTATATAATATTTCAGTATACTTGTACACATTGTTTTTAACATATAAATTATTAGAAGTAACCGAAGAACCACGCACGCCCTAGCTAGAATCATACAGCTCATAACTGGCTTTAGCAAAGAAAGAAAGAAAGAAACAAACAAACAAAACTGAGGAAAGCGAGACAGTGATGACCCTTAACCTCAAGTAGGAAGTTAAAAAATAAAAATAATTTCACCTTATTTTTCTATTCATTTGAATACATTTTGCTTACTTTTAAATAACTAACCAATTCATTCATTCATTCATTCATTCATTGTTGTTTTGAGACAGGGTCTTTCTCAGTAGCTCAGGCTGGCTTTGAACTCATTATGATCCTCCTGCTTCAGCCACTTGAGGGCTGAGATTGTAATTGGGAGCCATGATGCCCAGCTCTTTATTTTAAAAGATATTAACTTTCCTATGCTATCTTTATTGTAAAATTATTCCCTCAAAAGCTGAGGATTTAGCTCAGTGGCTCAAGCACTTGTCTGACAAGCGCAAGGTCATGAGTTTGATCCCTGGTACCAATAAATAAATAAATACAATACAATACAATACAATACAATACTTCCCTCAAATATTCAAACCAAAAACATCAAATAGCTAATACTTTTCCCTCTGTGCTGCTTGCTGGGCAAGCAAGGTCTCTGCTGCTGAGCGACACCCCAGGCCTCTAACATAGTTGACTTTAAACACGTTTTAAAAAGTTGACTCGTGTTCATCTACATGGAAGCCCTACTTTGTTAAACCTGCATTTTCAAAAAGCAGTGGTTGCTTCCTATGAATTAGCAACACAAGGCCTTAAAAAGATCTCGGGGGACCTGCAGCACAGTCTTTATATTTTATTTAACTCTGCCGGGCAGAGTTAAATAACAGCAACTTTCCTTTAAACAACCAAAAGCCATAGTGTCTATCTGCTCCTGAAATGAGTGGAGACACTCTCAGGCCTCCACTGCCGCACAGCCACAGAAAGTGATAATGCACTGAGACGGACAGACGGAAGCCGCTAGCCCTTATCCTGTGAGGTCTGCTACGAATGTATCCAGGCCAGTGTGCTAGTCACAAAAACCAGAAATGTAAGAGTAAGGGAGCTGCCTAGGGCACTTTCCCCTCCACACTCTCCTCCTGGCAATTTATCTGAAGAAAATAGCCTCAAATGAAATGAAATAAGCACCTGAAGAGATGCACGGTACGCAAGAATATCAGAGTCAGCAGGATGGTAACTGTAGAACAACAATAAAACTATAAACACCTGAAACCTGGTTTAGTAAACTAGGTAATGTCACTGACAGATCCTCCAGACACATCTGAGAGCCAGGCAGAAACAAAGCGACAGGCACGTGATTTAGCAGCAAAGAAAAGAGTCAAAGTGCCACCTGGACTCTGCCAGGAAATAAATGTGTACAGAACTGGGCGCAGCAGCACACACCTGTGATCCTAGCACTCTGGGAGGCTGAGGCAGGAGGATCGAAAATTCCAGCCCAGCCTGGGAAACTGAGTGAAGTAGGGAAACCCTGTCTCAACATAAAAAATAAAAAAGGCCTGGGGATGTAGGTCAGCGTGAAGGCACTGGGTTCAATCCCCATTACCAACAGAAAGACAGACAGACAGACAGACATATTAACAAGAACTGGAAGAAACTAAGGAAGTAAGAATAGTTTTTTCATAAATGAGTGATCTTTTTCATAGCTATTCAGTGATAAATTTAAAAGAAATTAGCATGGGCTGAGTTGTAGCTCAGTGGTAAAGCACGTATTTTGCATGTACAAGGCCTCAGGTTCAATCCCCAGAACCACCAAAAAGAAACAAAACAAAACAAGCAAACCAATGTAAAATGAAACAGACTTCATAGCCAAAATTCGGAAGTAAGCTGACCAAGTTCCCGATCTTAGTTCCAAGGGTACTGTGTGCCACCTGCCCACCCCACGATCTGATCTGTGCTGGGGCTCAGAGCCCTGTGACTCAGGCAGAGGGGGTGGCCGGGCCACGTGTCCGGAGGGCAGGCCCGGTCATTGGCTACTTGTGAGCACAGACAGAGACAACAGGGATGATAAGGATTGTGTGTCCTGGTAGTGATCTACAGAATCGTGACCTGCCCTGTGCAGCACACCTATAATTGAATTCCTCAGTCGTAAAAGCACCGAGACCAAAGGAATTCAGGTATCTTTCATCTGAAACCCTTTTCTCCTTTACCATCACTTAACATATTTCTTATGGGGCTTTCTCCTTTTTTATAGGTTCATTTGTCTTGGGTATAAATTAACCTCACAAGTCTGCTCTCCCGACCACCCGCTCTGCTGTTTGCTGTGCGCCAGGCTTTTTCTTTTTCAACTGTACGATTCAAGGCACAGGAGTGAGTCAGATTGTCAGAAGATAAATCGTGTCCAGAGAATCCTCACTACATTAAAAAAGCTTCTTAAGGATTAATGTCCCCAAGCAGAAGCTGTCCTCAAGTGGACGCCCTGGTAGAAAAGTGGAATGGAACCACCAAAGACTTCTGTTATTTCTTTCTTACTTTTTCAAAATCATGGTCAAATAGACACAGCATAAATTATTTATTTTACATGAATTTTAAAGGGTAAAGTTTAGTGGCAATGCTGTGGGACTCATCTGCAGAATGTTTCCATTTTGCAAAATAGAAACTGCCTCCATTCCCCTCTCTCCTTCTCTCTCTTTCTCCATTCCTCCCTCCCTCTCACTTCTTCTTCTTCTTCTCCTCGCTCTCTGTCTCTCTGTCTCTCTCTCTCTCCAGCTCCTTCAGATTCATCTTCTGTTATTACATGTGTCACCTCAAAACTAGGAACACATAGTTTACTGAAATGGCTGGAGGCACAAAGCAGTGCCAGCCCCTCCCCCTCCAAAAAAATCAGGATCAAATTCCAAATACTTCACATTTTGGTTTTCATATCAAAACAATTGAGTTTAGCCCACTCATTTTTAGATGCCAAAGTACATTATCTGCCCCTTGCCTCTTAAGAGTTTGGCCTTTCTGTTTTAAATGGAGTCAGGCTTTTCTAAGGTTAAGTAAATTCTGTAGGCAACCTTCCTGCTGTCACTGATTTCCTTTTGGCATCTAGGCTCCCTCAGCACTGCCTGTGCTCACAAAATTCTGACACAGTTTACCTAAAAACAACAGCCATCTCACCATTCAAATAGGAGACTAAGGTCTTGGTTAAGTCTGGTCTTGCTGATAAAGACTGGTGACCCAAGGGACGATTCATGAAACCCAGACGCATCCACAGTTCTGGCTGGAACACTGCCAAGGCACCGGTGGCTGCCTCCATCTGAAGCTGCGGCTCAGTGGGTTCCTGGGAAGTGCAGTTTGACAAGCTGTGCTTTGGTTTGGTTTCTTCTTTGCAGCGACCATGGAGCTGGGCTAGCGCTGTCCTGTGAGCTGTCCCCGTGGAGTCGCCTGCTCACAGGTCTCCGAGGGGAGTGGGAATTTGGCTCACCTGCGGCCCTAGGTTCACTCTCTAAACCCCAAACAAATACAGCTGAGAAGAGAATTTCCAAACACAGCCCAGATGAAAAGGATGCCTATCCTGCATCTAGGATTTCACACAAGCAGCAGTGCTGCTCCACAAGTTAGCGAAAACTTAGCAAGAAGGATTAGGCGGTGACTCTACTGTGGCTTTTTAGGAACTTCTTATTTGATGGCTGGGGTGTGGCTCAGGGGTGAGTGGTTGCCTAGTACACTCAAGGGCTCTAGTTCCATCCCCAGTTCCACAAAATAAAACCAACAAAAACCACCTCATTGCACTGAAATGCCCCAAGGCAGAGCGAAGTGAAGGGGGAGGGTGGAGGGGTCCCCGAAGGTGGACACTTCTCCCTGCTGCTTCCCACAGTGAGCAGGATGCAAGCAGCTCGGCTACCCAAAGTAGCAGCCCATGGCGGCACAGTATGTCGACCACTCCTGGACCCCACCAGCTGTCCCCTAAAAGTCCCTTTGCAGTTCCAGGGTCCCACGTGGCATTCAGCTGCCACACCTGTCCATCTGTCACAGCTCCTGGCCTCCTGCATCCCCGGGCACGGGTGAGCTATGAGCTGTTTCCCGGTTGGGGTTTGTCTCAGCTCGACGATGACCGCACAGAGAAGGTGGCTGAAGGCACCAGGTGTAAGAACACTGTACATGGGGACACAGATTCAGTTCTTCTTGTCACTACTGACTGATCTGGCCACTTGGTTGTGGTGACATCAGCCAGGATTTTCCAGAGTAAGGTTATTTTTCCTTTTGTAATCAATACACATTTGGGGTAAATACTTTGAGATTATGCAAATACTGTATCCTGTTCTCCTTAACCTTTCACCTCACACACATTAATTTTGGGATTTGCTGATGCTTCTGTAAGATAGTGCTCTCTGTCTCTATTTCCTTATGTATTTATTCGGTCCTTTCTATGCATCAGACTGAACACTTGTGTGCATATTTGGTGATTCCAACCCTAGTCACTCACTCTGAAACAGCTCAGCTCTGGCCCCTGCGAGCTCTTTCGGCCACACCCTAACTCCCTGGCACTTGCAGGCTGAACTGTCCTGGTCCTGGCTGTGGCACTGACCACTTCTCCAAAGCATCCCAAGTTCTTAGAAAATGAAGTGGTATTTGGAAACCACATCTGGTTTGCTGCAGGGGGGCCCTGCTGCTAGGCCCTTTCCGGCACCAAGTGAAGAAACACTTGTATGTGTGCCCACCTCACCTGAGCACACACCCCCTGGATTAGCTTTGGTGTCCATCTATCTGACAGTTCTTGTTTTCGATGTGCAGCTTGTTTCACTATACAGTTCAGGAAAATGAGCCATTCTGTGACTTTCCACACTGACTGCAATCAAGAGTCCTAAAACTACCTATACTCATAAAGCATGCACATCACCCATCTTCCCCAGACACACTTGGGGACTAAAGGTGTTGTCTAAACCCTAGGATGCAGCCACGAAGGTACAAGTGCTCAGCCACTGAAGTCACACCCCAATCCAGACAGGCAGAAAGGAAGGCGCATCAATGTAGGGGTGCCATGTGCTGGCAGTGGCCCTTCCCCTGTGGACCCTATCTCGTCCCAAAAAGCCACTTCCTCTAGAGTGGCAGAGACTGGTGACCAGGCAAGACATTGGGCATTTACCTCGATTATAAACATCATAATAGCCTAAAAGAATGTACTTGCAATTATTACTTGGGTAGGAAAACAAGAGGAATGTAAAAGAGGTTTCTTGTTTAGGATCTGCATTATTTCTCAACTTCTGGGTCATTTTCCTATCTTTGTTTTGTCTTAGACAAATTTGTGAGCTTCAGCTGACTGGTAAATTACATAGCAGAACATAAAAAAGCTAACTTGTTTTACAGTTATATAGTATAAAGACATAGATAAAGAATTCTTTATATAGATAAAGAATTCTATTCTTTATATAGATAAAGAATCGTCACCTTCTTTTAAAAGGCTACTTTTAAATACAAACAGTGTAATAAGTTCTGATTTTACCTACTGTTAAAGGGTGACTCTCTTCTTGTGATCTGGGATGCAGAGCTGATGCCTTTCAGATCTGAAGGAATAAAAAGAAACAATTTTCAATCCACACACATATTCAAAATCCTTAGACAACCTAGGCTGCCCAAAAGTACACATGCAAATAAATGATTTTCTCGGTAGCAGTCATCCTGAATACATAATGCTTTGGGTTCTCTAGAACAGCAAAAAGTAACCAGCAAACCGCCAAATGACTCCTCACAAACCCTCTGGGGCTGAGAATCTCCCCAGAGTCCTTTCCTGGAGAGAGAGCTGTGTTCGACTCACTTCTCCCGCCTTCCCCGTTTGCGCGCTCCTGTGAGCCCAGGCCTCATAAGTCTGAGTAATGATACCCGTGTGATACTGCAGACTTGGAGAAACTAGATTTTGAAAGGCTCAGTCCCTTTGAAGGATGGATGTTGGGTAACAGCTACGCCCTGAAAAGTGAGAATTTTTTTGTTTTTATGGTACCAGAAATCGAACTCATAACCTTGTGCCTGCCAGGCAGGAGCTGTGCCCCTGAGCTATAACCCTGGCCCCAAAGTGGGGATTTACTGAGTTCCTAGATGCGAGTGGTCTTCAGTCCCCAAGGAAAGGC
Source organism: Dolichotis patagonum (assembly GCA_004027295.1). NCBI lineage: Eukaryota > Metazoa > Chordata > Mammalia > Rodentia > Caviidae > Dolichotis > Dolichotis patagonum. Next base: position 39,297 of record PVJX010010137.1, read on the forward strand.
CAGTCGTGGGCCACAACCGAGAAGAAGGGAAAACCCAGGGAGCGGCGGCCAAAGTCAGCGACCCCCACACTGCCTGGTCCTTGCGCGGGACTCATCCGCGGAGACAAAACAGCCTCCGTGCCAAGGGCCTTATCAGGAGGGCCGGATGGCTGCACATCTGGCCTACGCCACACTCTCATCTCCCTCTGTGACTTCTGTGCCTCCCTGTTTGGAATTTACAGAGTGATTCTCTCCCGCTGCCTGATACGTGGATGAAGCGCAATCGATCCCCAGGATAAATCGGCTTCCGTTTTGTTCCCTCCGATATGACAGCGCATAAACTACTGCCAGCTTAGTTCGACTCTTTGCTTTCTCCAGCACGAGTGAGTGCTTCTGTCTGGAACTTGAAAATAGCTTAACGTAAACTTGGTATTCATAACACTGCCGCAAGTCTGCTTTCAGGATGGGCCACGCCCCGCAGAAGAGCTTCCACGTGCGCTGTGGATTCCGTGGCTGCCTGCTGACCAGTGGGGCGGCGACCCACACCGGTGCCGCCAAGCTGCTGGTCAGAACCCAGCACTGGCCAGTGTCTGCGACCTGCACAACACACAGACCGGCTTTATCTGGGAGGAGGCTCACTTAGAAATTGTTTTTGTAACACCTAAAGCAACTGCTAAAAACGGTTCAAATATGTACAAATGAGAATACTAACAAAGAAATTTTTCAACAAAAGCTGTGAAAAATTAAGTCATACTAGTAGTCCTTGACATCTGCTCAATTTGGAATACTCACGAATTCATTAAGAAGCAAGCAGGAAGAAAGCAAAGATTTTATGGAAACCGCTTCTGTTCCTAGCTGGTAGCCCCAAGATTTGGATCAAACAGAACAGCAAGACAGCTCACATGATTCTTCTTGGGGGGAGGGTGTTTTTTTGAGGCAGGATCTCACCACATAGTTCAGACTGCCCTTGAACTCATAGCAATCACCCTGCCTCAGCATCCTGAGTGCTGGGATTGTAGGTGAGTGTCACCATGCCCAGCAGCTCATTCTACTTTTAAAGGCAGCAGAATCTCGCAGTCTTTTCCCAAGAGAGATTCTTTCTGTTCCATTCAGAATTACAGTACAGTTGGGTATGGTGCCACACACCTGTAATCCCAGCACTCAAGAGGCTGAGGCAAGAGGATCTCTGTGAGTTCCATACCAGCCTGAGCTACATAGTAAGTTCAAGGTCACCTGGAACACATTGTCTCAAAAAGCCAATCAATCACTCAAACAATGACCAAATTAAAAGTTTTTAATAGTAACCTAATACTGACATTAAAGTCTGACCAAAAAATACAGATAAAATATCAGCTCTACTTATCAATATTGATATAAAATTTTAAGGAAAATGCTCATTAAATAATTTCAGCATTACTGTATACTAAAAGAGTAAATTATCATAAGAAAGCTGGATTTACCTCAGCAAGGCAAGGGATTTAATATTAGAAATATATTAAAACAAGTTTTAAAAGAAAATACAATTATCTCAAACAACATGCACGTGTAAGGATGAGTCAAGGACACTGGCACTGCATCTGCCACCAGCACCACCAAGTTGCTTTACCCAGGGCATTGCTCTCCAAGGTGCTCCCTTGTCCCCTCCACCCCATAACGTCCCCACTGCCTGCACTTGAGGTGTAGGCGCCAAGGGCCCCTTGCTAATCTGCTGGGCTTGCTGATCTTCACAAGACGTGTGCTAGTAAGTGCTTCATCGGCCCTACAGACATGGAAATCAGTCTGTGATTTGTGATGTTGCCAGTTTCTGCCATGTGAATCCCTCCTTGGTGACTCATTTCAGGCCCCCAGCCTGAGGTCTGAGTGTGGCCGGGAAGAGATGCGTGGTAGCACTGAGCACCCCCAACGGTGTAAGGCAGCCACCAAGTGATGTCGTTTGTTCGGTACTGACCAGTGGTTATGCAATGTGCCTAGCTGGAAATCTATGATGATTTAATTTTCAACAAGGTTGTACATAACAACAGGCTCTTTGAAGCCCTGAAAAATCTAACAGTTAACCTTCACAAGCTAGTATAAGTGAGTCCCAGCCATCCTGCCTCTGCCTCTACAGGGCTCAGCATTTTATTGGCTCTACTTGCACTGTCTCCTCCCTTGCTACTGAGACTGATTTCTCTTAACTTTCATCCTACCTTCTGACTACCTTTTCTGCTACCTCTTGTTTCTGAGATGTTCAGGGTTTTGTTGTTGTTGTTGTTGCTGGTGTTTTTGTTTGTTCTTTTTTTAGTGCTAGGGGCAGAACCCAGAGCCTGGCATGTGTTAGGCAAGCACTTAGCTACGGTGCTGCATACCCAGCCCTGAGATTTTATCTTGTCCACATCCTGAAAGCTCTTCCTTAGCTTTCTCTTCCTGCATGCCTACAAACACATCTACTTGCTTGGCTCCCAAATCTTTATCTCTAACCACAACTTGGTATGCACGGATGCATGCATATGTATGAGCATGTGTGGTACCAGGGCTCAGACTCACGTTAGCAGTGAACTATATTTCTAGCCCTTTTATTTTCATTTTGAGACAGGATGTCATTAAGTTGCCTAGGTGGGACTTGAACTTGCAATCCTCCTGCCTCAGCCTCCAGACTGTGAGCATCTCTCTGCAACTCTTCCCTAAAGTTCTAAGTCTGTATTTCCAACATTCTAATGAGTGTCTCAGACATCCCAGGCGCAGGATGTCTTCCCCCTCCGAAGGACGAAAGCAGCTCAAGTCACCACCTCGGTGGACTGTTCCCCTCTTTCAGAGGAATCTGCGCTTCACCAGGGTCCTCACATATGAGGAGACTCAGCTCAGAGGCACTTCCTCTTCCTGTCAGCATTTGACATATTCTGTTCTCCTAAGGACCTGCTCTCCTGCATCTTCCATGCTACCCTTGTCCTTTCCCTGTGAACAGCTCTTCCCTCTCCTCCCTGCCCAGGGCGTCAGGCCTCCCGGCACCTTCTGCCCTCCATGAAGGTCCACAGCGCACATCCAGGAGCTGACGGGGCCCTTGGTAAGGGGAGGGACGGGACGCGGTGCTGTCCACCTGCAGGCTCTCTGGCCATCGGGGAAGGTGGACCACCAAAGCTTCTCCCGAGGACCGGAGTCAGGCCCCGTGTCCAAGGGCTGCAGACAAAACGCGGGCTTTGAAAAGCCCCATGGCCTTACTGAACAAGGGCACAGGCTCCCTTTGTCACTGTCCCCAAACAATCAGCACAGCAGCTATTTACACGGTGTTCACCTTGTGCGGGGAAAGTTGTTCAGAAACAGTTTGAAGTCGCAGGGCCTGGGCAGGCACCACAAACGACATAAACCGCTGTACACAGGGAGCCTGAGGTGGGGTTCAATACCAGGGTGGGGGCGTCCTGGAAGTGAGTACTGTGGAGACTAAGGCACAACTAAGGGTCCCTGCTGCCCTGCCCCTCTGCCACCTCAGATGGAGTCTGTGACAGGCTTGGAGGGGCAGCTACATCCTTCCAGCAACACAGCAAACAAAGCGATGAACTGGCCGACTGCCACACTCCGAGGCCACAAAATAAAATGGCTTTATTAGTATTAAAAAGGACTTGGGGGGGAGGGGAAGAAAGAAGAGGGGGAGGGGAAGAGGGAGAGAGAAAGAAAAAAGCAACTGCCTTCTTTCCGGGGTGTCTGTACAAGACTGCGGCCCTGGAGGTGGAGCTCACTTCGTAGGGCACCGGAGCGAGCACAGGTCCCATACTTTCCACCACTCACTGCTTAAAGACACAGAGCTGACTGGCAGGAGCGGCCTTGCCCTGACCCACTGCCCCTGTGTAACTGAGGCACACAGAACAGGACGGGTGGGACAGCAACCTTGTTCTCTGGAAAATTAGGCTCTCGTGTGAGACAGCATGGCTAGGTTCACCTTGCCTGGTTCGGATCCCAGTTTTATCCCCTGGTGGGCTAGTTGGCCTCTCTTTTCCTGTTTCTTCATCTGACCTTATTACGGTATATCTTATATGGTTTAGGGAGAATAAAATGAGATAATGTGTGTAATGGGCGTATAATAATAAGTCTAATACAAAGTATAGGCTCATAAACATAAAATTATTATCAGTAATAAAGTAATAATTTATTTAAAATTATAAATTAAATTATAAAAAATAATAATTTTTTGATGTTTGAGTTAATTTTAAAAACAATCCTGCCACGCATAGTGCGGCATGCCTGGAATTCCAGCACTCAGGAGGCTGAGGCAGGAAGATTGCCGACTTTGAGGCCAGCCAGGGCTATATACTAAGACTCTGTCTCAAAAAAACAAACACCACTACCAAAAGGAAGATGGCGAAGTGACAGCCTGGCTGAGGATTAATCTGTGGGGCCGACTAATGGGCACAATGAATGGAAAGAGGATTCTCCATACACGAGGCCGCACGGTTCCATTTGTAACTCTGTGATAAGCTACGTCATCCTGGCAAGGAACGATATTCCAGCAGGTAAGACACAGGGATCAGGATACACCGAACACACAAGTCTTTCAGCCCTGCACCACTGCACACGTGAAGATGCAGCACAGACTGGATGCTGAAGATCACCTGCCGCATGCCCCACGTGACAAAAGGACAGCAGAAACAGAAGTTGTTAAGGACAACATGAAGTCACCAGCACAAGCCACCAGGTGTGACAAGGACCTGTCAGTCAAGGCCCACTGACCCCACTGCCAGTGTAAGGACTAGTAATCCAAAACTTGTTTTGAAAAAACTCAGTGACAGCAGATATGGTGGCCAAGACCCATAAACCAGCGCCAAGAGGCTGAGGCAGGAGGACTGTCTTCAATTCCAGGCCAGCCTGGGCTACATAGTGAGTTCAAGATCAGCCTGAACTACATAGTGGGGCTATAAAACAATAAAAAAATCACCGAGAGCCCATTTATAAGTGGTACCCAATTTTGTTTTTTCCAGATAATTTTTTTAAACTTTAAAATTAATTGTATGGGTACATTTTAGATATACATCACAATAACATTTATCACAGGGAATTTGTATCGGTACCTGATATATCTTGCTCCTTCTTTTTTCCCCCCTTTTTCTCCCCTCCATTCAAACCCTCTTCCCCACCTTATTCACAAATTCTTTGTTTCCATTTTTCCTTTTTTCCCTTCTCTTTTTTTCTTGTTCTTTTCCTTTCCCTTGGTAGGTCCCCTTCCCATTGGAACATTTTCTTCCTATTTCACAATATCTATTATGCATTTTACTCCTGATTTACCCTTTTTGTTTCTCACACAAAAGAAACAATGCAATATTTAAACATGTGTGCTCAATTTATTTCACTTAAAAATATGATCTCAGTGTACATTCAATTAACTAGAAATGTCCCAAGCTTATCCTTTTTTATGGCAGAGTAGCACTCCACTCCGTTGTATAAAAATACCACGTTACTTATCCAATCATTGGCTGACAGGCAGTTGGGCTGTTTCTGAGATTTAGCTATCATGAACTGTACTGCTGTTAACATGGGTGTGCATATGTCACTGTGATACGATGCTTTACTTCTCTCAGGAAGATGCCAAGAATGAGAATAGCTGGACTCTAGTCCTATTTTTACAGGAATCTCCACACTGGTTTCCACAGTGGTTGCACCAGTCTATACTCTTATCAACAGTGGAGCAGTGTTCCTTTTTCCCCACAGTCCCGGCAGCATTCATTTTTGGTTGATTTCTTGATGATAACTATTCTTTCTGGAGTGAGATGGAATATCAGTGCTGTTTTAATTTGCATCTCTCAAATGACCAGTGAAATTGAACATTTTTTGATATATTTACTTGCTGTTTCTATTTCTTCATCTGAGAAGTGTGTATTCATTTCACATGATCATTTTTAGACTGAGTTTTAAATTTGGGGAATCTGATCTTTTTGAGTTCTTTATATATTCTAGATATCAGTCCTTTGAGGAACGGCTGGCAAAAACTCCACTCTGGGTGTTGTTGCTTCACTCTGTTAGTGGTTTCTCTTGCTTGCAAAAGCTTTTTAAGATGGGATCCCAGTTGTTGATTCTTTGTGATAGTTCCTGTGCAATTAGGGTTTTGTTCATAAAGAGTTTTTCTACACCAGTGTCTTCAAGAGTTCTACCTATTCTCTCTTCCAGCAGATTTAGTGTTTCTGTTTTAATACTTAGATCTCTGATCCATTTCACCTTCAGTTGGTAAGAGATATAGGTCTAGTTTTAGTCTGGCATGTGGAAAGTCAGTTTTTCCCAGCACCATCTATTAAAGAAGCTATCTTGATTCCAGTGAAGGTGTTTGGGCCCTTTGTCAAAGATAAGGTGGCTTGGGTATGTTTGTAGTTGTTTCTGTATCTTCTAATCTGTTCCATTGATCCTCACATTTGTTTTTGTTTTGTTTTGTTTTTTTGGTGGTTTTTCCCCCCCAGTAACATGCTGATTTCATCACAGTGGCTCTGTGGTAAAATTTCAAGTCAGGGATTGTGATGCTCCTGCCCTGCCTTTGCTGACCATAATTGCCTTTGCTATTATAGATCTTTTCTGCTTCCAAATGAATTTTGGGATTGTTTTCTCGAATTCTGCAAGGTATGCTAGTGGTATTTTGATTGGGATTGCATTAAATCTGTATAACAATTTTGAAAGTATGGCCATTTTCACTATACTTTTTCTTCTTACACAAGAACAAGGGACATCTTTCCATTTTCTGATATCTTCTTTGATCTCCTTTCTCAGAGTACTGTAGTTTCCAATGTAAAGGTCTTTTACTTCCTTCATTAGATTGATTCTGAAGTATCTTTTGATGCTATTGTGAGAGATGTGGTTTCCTTAGTATCTCTCTCAGTGAGTTTGTTACTTGTATATAGGAATGTGATGGACTTTTGAGTGCTGACTTTGTATCCAACTACACTACTGAATTTGGTTATTAAATCTAAAAGTCTTTTAGTGTAGTTTTGGAGGTCTTCTATGTAAAGAATCATGTCATCTTTGAATAATGATAATTTAACTTCTTCATTTCCAACCTTATTTCTTTTATTTCTTTCTCTTGTCTAATTGCTCTGGCTAATGTTTCCAGAACTATATTGAATAGGAGTGGTGACAGTGAACATCTTTGTCTTGTTTCTGGTTTTAGAGTGAAAGATTTCAGTTTTTGTCCATTTAGTTGGCTAAATCCATGATAAGCCAAGAGGCTGGCTCTTGGTTTATCATGGATAGTGTTTATCAGATTGAGATAAAGACCATCTATGCCAATTTTCTGCAGGTTTTCTTTTTATCATGAATGGGTATTGGACTATGTCAAAAACTTTTTCTGCATCTATTGAGACAATCCTGTGGTTTTTGTCCTTGGCTCTGTTAATATGGTATATTACATTTATTGCATATGCTGAACCATCCCTGAATCCCTGAGACGAATCCTACTTGGACCAATTTTGTTTGGCTCCAGAAAGAACAGCACAAACATTTCATTCAGGTTAAATTCAGAATAAAAACAATGTTATATTTAGCATTTCATTAGTAGACCACAGTACACACCATTTCCATGTTATATGAGACTTCACTGAAGAGAGACACGGGGGGGGGGGGGAGAAAGAGAATAGGGAACACCAGGAATGAAAAACGTCCAAGTGGGGGTGGAAAATAAGAACAAGAGCTCTGGGAGAACTGAGAGAACACAGGGAAGATGGAAGGGAGGGAGGGAGATGGGAGAGAGCTGCAGAGCCCTGGTCGCAGGGTCAGTTGGCCAGGCCTGAGCATCAGGCTTGGTCCTTCCTGTGCCTCTCTCCACCATGCAATATGCAGATGCCACCCAAGTCACTGGGCCAACAGGTCACATTGGTAATGACCCAAAGCTGCACCCTGAGGATGTTACCTGTGCTCTCTCTGAATCCACACCCCCCACCTCTGGCCCACAGCTGCCCTGAATGTCTTCCCCAGCCACCTCACTCCACTGAAGTACACTTGGCAAATATCAGAACCCAATCAACACCTACTGCATGCCAAGTACTGAGTCAAATGTTACCCATATTTTTATGAAAAGTATGAGCCATTTGAATAACACACAATGAAAAGCAGCTATAACAAGTTTTTATTCTTTTGCAACTAACATTTTTCTTCTCTTGGCCCCTCAAACAGGCTTTCTGAAAGAAAAAGACTGCCCTTTATTTGAATTAAGAACATTCTAGAACACTTCCCCCCTCATGACAGTGACGACATTACTTCTACAAGGGTCCTACAAAATGTAGTTAAAGCTATAAAAACTCCAACTGCTAAATGTTGACATAACCAACATTTGTGATCAAGAAGTCAAAAAGGTTGAATAATAAAGGCTGTTTCACCATTCACCCACATGAGAATGGCAACCCCAAGACATCCATCCCCCTGGGGCAGTTTTGTCAGCTCTTGGCCAATCCTGACACCCACCACAGCAGCAAAGGAAAGATGGAACCATCAGCAGCCTGACAGTGATTTACCTAACTTGGTTCTGTAGAGATTTGCATGACTTGTGAAAAACACCACGTGAAAGAGGAACTTACTATAAATATTAAAACTGGAAAGAAATGAATGGCTGAGAAGGCATTGGAAAATAGTAATTTCTTTTAAAAAATTGGGGAACTACAGGACTGGGGTGTAGCTCTGGGATACGGCACATGCTTAGCATGCAGGAGGTCCTGGTTCAAGCCCCAGCACCAAAAAAAAAAAAAAAAAAAAAGAGGAATTGTGGGACTGACTGTAAGACTGTAAGATGTGTTTTACAATCTAAGTTACATATACATTTCCATAGGTCAACAGTATCTCCTCATGTTCTGAAATAGCCAGTCAGGAAGAAGGGCATCCTACCCAGTTACTAGCACAGCTAGGGAGGCCCAGCACCTTAGGGCACAATGGGACCTCACACGTCACACAGTTCTCTTCTCCTACCAAAGCAAGGCTTCACCATGAAAAAAAAAAGACTTCACATGGATGGCACCTGGACACACAAACCCAGCACAGTGGCACACAGGGAAGGCACCTTGAACATGACCACTGCCTCCTGCCCCTGGTGCCTGCTGCAAGTGCATTCAGTTCACTGTCTAGCTCAGCCTCCTCTAATTCTGGGGTAAAGGGAATTGTCTTATCAATCCACTATGGAAATAGATATTTTAAATTTTAGTTTGTTATTTGAGATAGACTCTTGCTATGTAGTCCAGATTAGCCTTAAACTTACTGTGTAGCCCAGGCTGGCCTTGAACTAAGGATGATCTTCCTGCCTCAGCCTCCCGATTGCTGGGATTAGAGGCATGTGCCACCAGGCCCAGAAGGATAATTTTAATTTTAGAATTAGTTTATTTTGATTTAAAATGTCTAGTGGAACTAACTTTGGGATTTGACTGTATGTATAGATCAATTTTGAGAAAGCTAGTATCTCAGCAGTGCTGGGTCTCCATTCCATGGCCTTGATCTTTGTTTTTTCAGATACTATTTTCTTTCTTTGCATAAAGTGCAAAGCCATGTACCTTGAGATGCATGTGAATGCTCAGCCACAAATCCATCAGGACCTCGCGCCAGGTGTGGAGCCAGTAGTTTGTGGGGCAGCGCAGTTCCCAGGGCACACCTGCACCTCCCCCATGCACCTCAAGGCTCCCGCCTCCCCTCCCATCCTGCCCACAGCCCTCTGCATGGGGTCAGATTTTGCAGCAGCTTCCCCAGTGCCTCTGCACAGCTGCCAAGTTAATCTTCCACTTCAATCATCTCACTGCTCTTCTGAAGACCTGCAATCGCCCCACTCCATGCAAGATAAACCTGTACTCCCTCCCCTGCATTCCAGACCTTTGTGATCGGACCAAAAATCTACACGTCCAACCATACTTTTTATTTCTCAGGCTCTACTCACCCCTGAAACTGGTTCATCATTGCAAAACGACCCCACAAGACTGGCTTGCTTTTTTGCTCGAACCCAGAGCCTCATATGTGCCAGCCAAGTCCTATGGGGTTACAGTCCCAGCCTTTTTAAATTTTATTTTGAGACAGCATCACCCTAAGTTGCCCCAGTCAGTCTTCTACTTGAGATCCTCCTGTCTTAGCCTTCTGAGTAGCTGTGCCCAGCTCCAGGCTTTGTTTTCATGTACTAGAAATTCTTTTCCCTTCCTCTCTGATTATTTCAAGTTGAAAATTCTTGTTTTTACTTGAGGCAGAATTCACAGAACATAAAATTAACTGTTTTATCTACTACATTCTTTTTTATTTTATTTTGAATCCACACATGGTAACTATGCATGTTTCAGTGCCTATCTACGACACGTAAGGCTCGGCTCAGGGTAACTGGCTCCACCCAAAACTGCTCAACCAGGGGCTGCAGGGGTGGCTGGGTGGGGAGGGCTTGCCAGCAGGCACACACCCTGGGTTCCCTCTCAGCACTGTGCACACATGTGCGCACACACACATACACATACATCCCATCACCTCTCCTGTTTGGCAGCTCCTGCCCAGTGCTCTCAAGGGAATGGGGCTGCTCTGGGTGTCCCTGTTCCTCCGTTTCTCTGTACCTGCACTGGGATCTTTTCTATAGCCCCCTGTCCATCCCTGCACTTTTGAAGTCCAGCTCAGTCACTGCCCTCTCTCTCCAAGGCTGTCCCGCCTCCACCTCAGCTCAGCCAGCCCCCCCCCCCCGCATCTCCCGCCTGGACCCCAGCCCCTGCTGGGCCTGCTCTCTGCCAAGCTGAGGAGCCCTGGCGTCTGCCTTCAAGCTCACGACCTCTCCAGCCAAAGGACCACTCACTGTGGCCAGCACTCCTGAGAGCGGTGATGAGGACAATGCCCACGCTGGCCTTGTTACCCCTGCTCTGTCGCTGTCCCATGAGGCCCAGTGGCTGAGCATGTGAGGAACAGAAGAAGATGGCAGCGTGCCAAGGCAGGGAGGGTGGAAGCTCTCATTGTGGATCCTAAGCAGAGGCTGCCAGCTTCACTCAATGGAGACCAAGGCTGACCAGCAAGACAGGACGGGTGTCCCAGATGTCACCACGCCTCATTAGAAAAGGAGCATCCGCCTGCTGGGCTCTTCTATGTACACCAGCTCCCTTGTCAGGTATTCCGACTTGAAGGAGCTCCTACAGATTGTTCTTGTCCAAGGAGACGACCTGAACCGAGTGTGGTGGCACATGCCTGTAATTTCAGCACTTGAGAGGCTGAGGCAGAAGGGATCACTGTGAGTTTGAGGCCAGCCTGTGCTACAAAGTGAGACCCTACCTCCAAAAAACAAAAACAAAAACAAAAACAAAGGAGATGACCTCTTAAATTATGATGACAGTACTTGTGACTCACATATGAGATAGCTGAACACAACTGTAATTCTGGCGCTTGAGGAAGCTGAAGCAGGAGACCAAGAGTCTGAGTCCAGCCTGTGTAACTTAGTAACTTAGTGAGGCTTGTCTCAAAGTAAAACACGAAGGACTGGGGATGTAGCTCAGCACAATCACCAGAGCTGCAAATAAGAACGACTAAAGCATTACAGGCAACTAGTTTTGTTTTATTCACGATTCATAAGCCTGACTAACATTATTATAACCCTTCTCCAGTCTGTAGTACTGGAGAACAGAATTTGTGGGAGCTGCCACTGGAAATTTGGAGATAAGAAGGAGAAACAGGGCTGGAGCCCTCGGGCCATTAAAAACCTGTTCTGAGCAGGACCACGAAAGACCCAAGAGGAGGCCGAAGTCTGTAATTAACATTTTTTCCCATTCGTATCCCATTGTGTCTGCTTCAGAATAACAACATGGAAATTTCTTCTGGCATTAATTTCATCATCACGAAGATGTTACATAAAATGGAAAGTAACATTTTCAAGAGTGGTCCAGGGTACTCTCCAACAACATGCACAATAGCTGCATGTAGTTGCACCACGCTGGTCTTCGAAACAGCCCTCACTGCACAGGCCCCGCGCCCAGCCTAGCGTCGGGGTGCGCACAGGAACGCAGGCAGAGCACCAACGCGCTTGCCTGTGTGTGGACTGGCGGCGGCACACAGACCTCATCCAGAAATATTAAGGGACAAGAGAGCAAATAAGCAGCAAGCGCCATGTGCAATGCAGAATCCAGAGAGGCCAAAGGCTCGTTTTCCCCCTTTCCGCAGGCATCTTGGGGAATCGCTTCCCTGCACACTCTGTGGCAAATGCGCGCGACCCGAGGCTTCAGGGCGCGCAGAGAGAACACAGGAGGTGCGAGGTGCGCGTGCGCCTGTCGGTGAGGCGGCCCTGCCGGCTGAGACGCATGCCCACTGAGACCTCTCGCCCACTGCTAGCCGTACGTGCCACGAATGCCAGAGCCAGCCACGGCACCATCAAGGCAGCCTCCAAGTATCGCTCGGTTCCACAAGAAATCCAAAGTCTAGATACATTAAAAAGCAAAATGAAAGCACAGGAAACAGGGAGAAAGATCTTCTGCAAATGGGAAGGGGATGGAGAGATGGAGAGTGAAGGGAAGGGTGCAGAAGGAATGAAAATGTGTGAGAACCTCCTTGGAGGGACTCGCACGGGGAACAGGGTCCTTACGTATTGTAAACATGGGCTGATACACACAAAAGAACAAAGAGGAGGTCAGTGGATAAATGCAGAGTTTGTGGAACAGCACAAACTGGTAAAATTCGCAAAATTCTAAAGTTTTGGTTTCCTTTGCAGCGAGGCACCTGCCACGATCCTGACATAAAAGAACATATAAATCCCTTCAAAGCCTATTTTCCTTACTCCTCCAGTACTGTATGATTGGAATTCACTTCTCATTCAACTTAAAAACAACTGTTTTTTTGTCAGTCTAAAAACAAAACTGAAATGGTAGTTCAACAATTTGTGAATATGGAAGTTGGAAATAACTATAATAATTTAATCAAAGGATACTGATTTAAGCATATATGGTAGCATTCTGGGAGGCTGAGGCAGGCGGATCACAAGTTCTCGTTCAGCTGGGACATTTAGAGGGTCCTTGGCTAAATAAAAAGAGCTGAGTTTGTAGCTCAATGAGAACCCCTGGATTCAATCCCTAGAACGTGGAAAAATATATAAATATGATATGAATCTTTTTTTACTCACATATTATATTCTAAATATGTAAAAAATTTTATGAGTTTTTAAGGAGAAAGTAGTCGACTTCGCTTTCCAAGGGGAAAAAAAGGTTTTATTTCAATGGGTTATTCTCAACGAACTTTGTTTTGCAGAGTGGGTAGATGTAAATAATTTTTTGTAAATAAAGTTATAAATCAAATCTGTTTTTAGAGTCAACCGGGTTGATAAAGCCACTATGAGAACATTTTAAGACAAACAGTTTGCAAGAGGAGCAGGCGCCTTGCCGCTTGGATTTGTGAGGACTGCAGTGTTTCCGTGACAGCAGTGTCCTCCCTGGCTAACAGCCTAGGAGCGCTAAGGAAAGGCCTCCAACAAGCGCACTGTGCCGACATCCGGACACATTGCTCCCTTGCAGCCTAAAATCCCGCAAGCCTGAGAGATCTGCACAAACATCAAGGCCACAGCACATCCTTCCCATCTAACTCACACACAGCGTCCCAGTCCTTGGGCATCTCATGACACTGTTCCTGATGGAGGAGGAGGCCCAGTTGCCACCTCCAGCACCAACTCTGTCCCGGAAATATGCCTGTGGCGGGTCTAGAAGGCCCCAAAGCCAGACCCAGGCCAGGTAGAGTGTGTCTGACTGTCCACTGCTTTATCCTCCTTCTCTTAAACAGCCCCAGACGCAAAGCAGAAATGCAATAACACTTGAACAAAGACATTTTCATTGAAGAACATTGGACACTGGGCATGGGTGGCACACATTTTCAGTCCTAGCACTCAGGAGGTTGAGGCAAAAAGACTGCCACAGCTACACAGTGATCCAGGCCAATCTGGGGTACATAGTGAAGCCCTGCCTCAGAAAGCTGGGGTGGGGTGGGTGGGCCACTTTGGAGGCTGGGAGTGTAGCTAGCATAGGCATCTTCTCACAGGCCCACTTGAGGCCTAGGGTTCAGTTCCCAGCTCCCAAACAGAAACAAAAAGAGAAAAAGCAAATAAAAGCTTGGTTGCAGTAGATTTGTTCCTTAAGGTAACTTCACATGGAGTCTGCTCTAACTATAGGCAAATTCTAAAATGTAGAAACTGAACTTTTTTTTGAGACAAGGCCTTGCTTTGTAGTTCAGGCTGGCCCTGAACTCACTATGTGGCCAAGGTAGGCCTTGAATTTTCAGCAATTCTCTCACCTGAGCCTCCCAAACACTACATTTATAGGCACATGCCACAACGCCTGCAGAAATCGAATTTTGTTAACAACTCACTTTGTGCTCTATTAAGGATGAGTCACAGGAACCCAGGAAGCAGACAGAGGAGAGGCCTCTTCAGAATCAATAATACAAAATTTCTAACAGGCACTCAAAACATTTGATGAAGTACACCCCACTCATGACTGGTGACACAAGTTTCACAAAAGAAATCCCAAAGAAAGTGACGAGAAAAATGTCTTGTGTAAGCTGGGTCCAAGGCAAAAGCATTTGATTTTCTCCTGTGGGATATCTACAACAAGCAGTAGAAAAAACTCAAGAAAACTTTGAGGGCCTCGATGGGGACAGGGCAGCACAGGTTAGCAATTGGGGAAAGCACCACACCCTGGCAGCTCCGAGTCGCCTCTTGGAGAGGAGCATCACACCTGGCTCCCATGCCTGCTGGTGACAGCACAGCCTGACCTGCACCTGATTGCCACTCCTTCAGTGGAGGGGTGGATTTTTAAGCTTCCCCAAAAAACAGTTACGCAAAGAATACAAGCCCAGTATATGCAAGGAAATTAAGTATGAAAAAAATCTGCATATATTAGAAAAAAATCATGTAGAGCCTTTGCATTTGTCTTCAGTGGCTTTACAGGAATAAAATAGGGATTCTCAATGTGAAATTTCATCTTTCCACTGATCATCACTAGTCAGAGCCCCCATATCTCAGCACTGTAATATAGTGATCATTTCTATATGGTCCCTTCCTGATTTTCATGGACCTATGTGTTTATAAAATTGTAATTAAAAGTGCATATACCACTTTTTTTTTTCAGCACAGGACATTTGTACTAAGCTATGTCCCTGGTACTTTAAAAAACAAAACAAAAAACACCCCTTTTTTTTTTTTTTTTTTGAGACAGGGTCTCCTTAACTTGCTAAACTGTCCAGGGTGGGTTAAAACTTGCAGTCATCCTGCCTCAGCCTCTTCAAGGGCTTGGTTTACAGACATGTGCTGCCACATATGGCTTACATTTTTCATGCTATTTATTTCTCTTCATATTTTTAAGAGTTCATAATAGTTTTTTAAAATCTCTGTTCAGAATTGTATAATATTCCCCACAGTGTTTACATCATAATCCACTTAATCATTTCCTTTCAAATACAGGTCCTTGTAACAATGCTTTCATGAAAGTCTTTGTCTATGAGATTTTTCCTAATCTTCCAGCCCTTTGGCAAAAGTCCCAGGCAGGGGATAGTACAAGAATATGCAAAGCATTGCCTGCTGCTTTCTAGGCAGCCTGAACCAAATCACGGTGTTGATAGAGGTCCAAGAGGGAGTCAGACTCTGAATCGCAGTTCTTGAGTTGTGTGTTTGTGTTGTTTTTGCAGTGCTGGGGCTCAGAGGGTCTCTCCCATGCTAGGAAACTGCACTGTCCCTGGGCTGTGTTCCCAGCCTTGATCCTTGAATCATAGAAGTTTAGAACAAGAGAAAAATATCAGCAACAGCATTAAGAAAGGTGTATTTCCTGTCTTAATTAAAGGGGACTTGAGGTTTTGAAATCCATATCTTACAAATCTGTTTTGCATGAACTAGTCTTCTCTGGCTGTATCATATCATCTTACACTAGCCAGTCACAGACCCAGAGACTCAGGAGTTCCTGACCTGCATTCTAAGACAAAAAGATCTGGTGACATGAGGCCCGGTGCTGTGGGCCTGTAATCACAGCACTCTGGGAGGCTGAGGCAGGAGGATCCACGTTTGAGGTCAGACTGCATAACACAGGCAATTTCAAAAAAAAACTAAACAGGGCTGCGGGTATGGTGCAGTGGCAGAACAGCCTTGGATTCAATTCTTAGTGGAAGGAAAGAAAGAGAGAGGAAAAGAAAAATGAAGGAGGGAGTGAGGAGGAGGGAAGGAGGGAGAAGAAATAAAAAAGGGATAAGGAGATAGAGAAAAAAAGGGAAGCCGAGGGTCAGGGGAGGACAGCTAGGGAGAGAAACAGAAGGAAGGAAGACGGGGCCCAGGCCAGGGACGCTCCAAGGCAGGAGCCCACAGCATGGCCTCTGATGCTCCGAGCTGGCTGACAGCTCCAAGCTCTCTCCAGCAACCAAGTGACCAGCCAGCACGTGACCTTACGGCAAGGTGCTAAGGGATCCACAAGGAACAAATGCAGCCCAGAGCTCCCTGCGCTCAAGGGCAGGGCTGACTCTAGTCCCGCAGATGGTACCTGGCTGTGGGGTGGGACGGTGCAGACCCAGGCCACACAGCACTGTGGGCTTGTCATCCGGAGAATCTGCACTGCTAACAAGTTCTCAGATGGCCTCTGTGCTTCTGTAGACACTTCCCCAGTCCTCCCCAAGCTTGTATTTATTTTTTTATTTTTTTTGAGACAGGGTCTCTTTTTTTTGGTACTGGGGATTGAACTCACGACTGCACACTTGCAAGGCAGGTGCTTATGTCGCTGAGCTAAATCCCCAGCCCCAACAGGGTCTCTTTTTATAGTCCAAAATGGCCTTGAACTCACAGCCAATCCTCCTGCCTCAGCCTCCTGAGTGCTGGGGTTACAGGCCCGCACCACTACGCCCGCTTCCTCACCCTTTTCAAAACATTTATTGAGGGGCATCTAAGCACCTAGCTGGAATGTCCTTGGAGAAACTGGTAAGGTTTGTTTGCAGACAGTAGACTGCTCTAGTCCTAAAGCCAATAAATCTGAACCTGTTGAACAGTTTATCAATGTATTACGTTGCTTTTAAATAAAATCAGGATGCTTCCGACTAGTTCCAAAGCTTTTAGAAAAACATGCAGCCATCCTCCACTGCCAAATGCCTGCCTTGGTATTTTCTTCACTCTTCTGTACCATATTGACACATGCAAATAATTTCTGAAGCTTCTACTTCACTCATATTTATATTATTCATGTGTTCATTCTCTCTTTTATAAACCTCATTCACCATATAAACCAAGAGAAAGCATATTTATGGGGACCATTCCATATGCCACCAAAACCTCATTTACAGGTAATGTGTGAGGGCCACAAAAGGACAATATTTAGGAAAGGAAGACTTTTGAAACTTTACACTAGCAAGATTGTGTAAAAAGTGAATCTCAAGCAAGCAAGGTGCTTAGTCACGGGGCAGAGGGTGGCCTACACCTAAGTGCTACACACTACCCATTAGCTGATTCACACAATTAACCAACTCGCTTCTGAGGTGGCTGCTAATCTTTTGTTCCTCAGCGATGCACTGGCATGCCGTCACTATTTTTAGCCAAAAGAAAAGGGGGAAAAAACATATGTAATGTAATTTTATGATCTGTAGGTCTGCCAAAGAATCGAGCATTATTTCTACTTCTCTGGCACACCCTCCTCCCGGAAGTGACTGAAAAGTGCCTCCCTTTCATTCAGTTTATTAAAAAGCTACTTTAAAAGGTTGGCAGGGTAACTCACCACGAGATCAGATAACCCCAAAAAATAAAGGACAACGAAGAGGTGATATTCAGATAGATGATAATGCAAACCATCTACCAGCTCATAACTCTTCACTTTGATAACCTTTCCTGAGAAAACTCACTGTCTCAGAATACACGCTTGTTCTGAGGTCTACAGTGGTTCAAGGAAGAGAAGCAACCTATCTTGATTTTCGGAAGGGCGACCTTATCTTTCCAGATCAATGCTTTCTCATGTTCTGTTGCACAGCACTTGGTTGAGGGGAAGTAGGACAGGCCTCGCTTTAATTTTAGTTTTCCCTCCTCAATCCTTAATTCCAAATCTGCTACCTACTCCCAAAGGGAAACAAAGAAGTAACCTCAGGATTTTGCTGAGAGGAGTGTAGCTAGTTTATCCCATAGGGATTCCCAGCCTTCCAATGGCCAGTCCATGTTGAGGGGTGGGATGACAGCCAGAGTGGGGTCTGATTAAGGAGTTCTCCCCAGAACTTCGTCACCAACACAGACAGCTTGACAGTTCGGCTTCCTGCGCCCTCATCGTAAGGAAAATCATTGCTCAAGCACACATGATGAAAGACAGAGACAGGCTCCCTCCACCGGACCCTCTCCAGAAATAACTGCAGAGCCCGCCCGCAAGCCCAGGCCCGTGCGGCACCTTAGAATCTGCAGTGGCCCTGGAATGAGAATACGACTGCGTTACCCAGGAGCAGGGAAATTCTTTGAAACCAGGAACCGCGCCACACATCCTGCTGGCTGTGGGGGCTGAGGATCTGTCTCCCTCCCACTCAGGGTATTTCCCTGTTTCTTACCTCTGCCTATCTGCCTTTTCCTTATCTGTAGCAAACTGTGAAGCTTTCTCACTGAAGTGTACGCTAACCTGAACCATTCCCAAAGGTCTGAAAATCTGTCTCAATGCATCTTATACCCATATTAAAATTCTAGATGAGTCCACAAGTTAAAGTGTGTTTCTTTCTTTCTTCCTTTCTTTTTTCAAAGGGAAGTAGTTAAACCTAGCAGTGAATTTATTTTCTTAATATGTAGCACAGTGGTGAGTGCGTGGCTAGCATTAACAAGGCCCTGGGTCCCATTCCCCAAAAAAGTAGGGACTGAAGGTGTGGCTCTGTTCTGGAAAGTATATGCAGTATACGCTGGGCCCCAGGTTCCATCCCCAGCACCAAAATAAAAACATAAAGAACGAAGATAAATGACTAAAAATAAAAAGGGTGGAATAAAAATGTTTTCTAAACAGATATCAAATTCCACTGAATTCAACCAT